>JAJPUD010009849.1:12382-41314 GCA_023553655.1 Myrmecobius fasciatus | reverse complement strand
TGAGGGAAACAAGCAGAACCAGGAGATCATTATACACAGCAACAACAATATTACATGATGATCAATTCTGATGGACATGACTCTCTGCAACAAAGAATTGTCTCCAACCAGTTCCAGTTGCTCACTGATGACCATATACACCCAGACAGAGGGATATGAAACATGGACCAAAACATAACATTTTCATGCTCTCTATTGAGTTTTGCTTGCATTGTTTCCTTTCTCTAATTTTCTTTTTTTTTCTTGTAGATAGGATTTTTCTTGCACAACTTGTCAAATATTTCAACATTATTAACATGTAGTGGACTTCCTGCAATCTAGGGGAGGAGAGGGGATTGGCAGTAAAATTTGTAATGGAAAGTCTTTGTAAAGATCAATGCTAAGAAACTACTCATACATGTTATACAAATAAAAAGCTTTAATAAAAATAATAATAATAAAACTATATGGAGAATTTACTCAAATTGTTAAGAATACAAGCCATTCCCCAACTGATAAAATGGTCAAAGGATATGAAGAGGCAATTTTCAGATGAAGAAATTTAAATCATTTATTGTCATATAAAAATGCTCTAAATCACTGTTGATTAGAGAAATGCAAATTAAAACAATTCTGAGGTATCCCTTCACACCTGATTGACTAAAATGACAGAAAAGAAAGTAATAAATGTTAGAGAAGATATGGGAAAACTGAAAGACTAACACATTGTTGGTGGACTTGTAAATTGATCCAGACATTTTGGAGAGTAATTTGCAACTAGGTTGTGGATACCCTTTGATCCAGCAATGCCACTACTAGATCATATACTAAAGAGAGCATAAAAATGGACAAGAAGGCATAGTTTCAAAAATATTGATGGCAGCTCTTTTTTGTGGTGGCAAGAATTGGAAATTGAGGGGATGTCTATCAATTGTGGTGTGACTGAGCAAATTGTGGTATATGAATGTAATGGAATATTATTGTGCTCTAAGAAATGTTGAGCAGATGGATTTCAGAAAAACCTGAAAAGACTTACATGAACTGATGCTGAATGAAGAGAGAAAAACCAGAACATTGTACACAGTAACAACAACATAGTATTAAAATCAGCATCATAGATTTAGCTCATGTCAGCAACACCAAGACAATTCCAGACAGATCCAAGATAATTCCGAGAAAGAACTGTGGAGTCTGAATGCAGAACTGAGTTACTCTTTTTCAATTTTTTTTATTTTGATTTTTTGTTCTTTCTCGTGCCTTTTTTTTTGTTCTGATTTTCTTTCACAACATAACTAATGTAGAAATATGTTTAATATGATGGATAATATGTATAATGTATATTAGATTATTTAACATCTTAAGAAGGGACAGAGGAAAGAGGAAAATCCTGAAAATTATCTTTACATATAATTAGGAAAAACAATATACTATTAATTGAGAGGGGAGAATGACACAACCACAAAGATGTGCTGACTGATCTAAAACCAGACATCTTGCTGAATGAAGTCAAATGGGTCTTAGGAAACTAAGAATAAGACTAGTACAAGTGATGAGATTCAAGCTGAGCTCTTTAAAACCTTAAAAGATGATGCTGTTAAAGTGCTGCACTCAATATAGCAGCAAAGTTGGAAAACACAACTGTGACCATTGAATTGGAAAAAAAATCAATTTACATCCCAATCCTAAAGAAGGAAAATGCCAAAGAATATTCAAATTACCAAACAATTGCTCTCATTTCACACTCCAGCAAAATTATGCTGAAGATTCTGCAAGGTAGGTTTCAGCAATATGTGTACCAAGAATTAGCAGAAGAGCAAATGGATTTTCAAAGAGGTAGAGGAACTAAAGGCCAAATTGCCAATATTCTCTGCACTGTGGAGAAAACAAGAGAGTTTCATAAAAATAATTTAAAAAACAAAAATCTACTTTTGCTTCATTCACTGCATGAAAACGTTTGTGTGATAGATTATAACAAAATGTTGTGAATCCTCAAAGAGGATCATCTTTTTTATCTTTTGAGGAACCAGTATGCATGTCAAGAAACAACAGTTAGACTCAAACATGGAACAATTCATTGGTTTAAAACCAGAAAGGAGCATGACAAGGCTGTATATTGTCACCTTTTTTATTCAGCTTATCTGTAGCGTGCATCTCTCACATATGCAGATGACACCACTCAGATGAAAGAAAGCTGGCTGGAAGCTTAATATATATATATAAACTAAGATCTTGGCAACTGGTCTCGTCACTTCCTGGAAAATAGAAAAGAAATGGAAACAGTGTCAGATTTTATATCCTTGAGCTCAAAGATCACTATAGACAGTTACCATAGTCATGAAATTAAGATAC
Organism: Myrmecobius fasciatus; assembly: GCA_023553655.1. Lineage (NCBI taxonomy): Eukaryota > Metazoa > Chordata > Mammalia > Dasyuromorphia > Myrmecobiidae > Myrmecobius > Myrmecobius fasciatus. The sequence continues at coordinate 38,986 of JAJPUD010009849.1, read as the reverse complement.
TTGCTCCTTAGAAGGACAGTGTAGTGAAAAGCAGAGACTTCTAGCATCAAAATTCAAAAATGTTGATTCTGTGGCCCTCCACTTTCTTTATAGTCCAACTCTTACAGTCATACATTGCTACTGGAAAAACCATAACTTTGATTATACAGACCTTTGTCAGCACAGTGAAAAGACTTTTGAGAGTCTCTTGAACAGCAAAGGACATCAAATTAGTCAATACTTAAAGAAATTATTTCAGACTGTTCACTGGTAAGTTAAATATTGCAGCTGATTTTAAATAGTTTGGTCATATAATGAGATGACTAGACTCACTGGCAAAGACCCTGGTTTTGGGAAATATTGAAGCAAAAGGGGTGGCAGAGGATGAGATGGGTAGATATTGAACCTGAATATAAATAAATATATATAAATATAAATAAATAATGAACCTGAACTTGGACAGACTCTAAGAGATAGTAAGGGATAGAAGGGCCTGACATGCTACAATCTATGGACATTAAGAGTTGAACATGACTGAACTACTCAGCATCAACAAAAGGTACTGATATTATCCCCATTTGACAGTGGAGAAAACGGAGGTAGAACAAAAGTGGTTCAGGGTCACACAGCTGATGTCTGAAGCTGGATTTGATATCAGTTTCCTGTAAAATCAAATGAAAATTATGTATGAGGGTCAATGTCCATCAGAAATGGCATGAATTCCTCTAGAATAAATACCTAAATTTCCAGGAAGCAATTTTATTTTAGATAAAGCATTAATTTTTTTTTAGACTTGCTACATTTTGAGAGATCCTTTTTTTGGAGGAGGAGAATTTTTTGAGCAAAAGACCCAAATCTCAGTCCCTGGGATGAATAGCAACACCTTAGAAAGGTACCAGCCTGATCTTTGGTTTAATCTTTTCTTCTCTCATCTGTGGCTCTCCTTTCCCCTCTTCAGTGATGATTACCTTTAAGGTACATTTCCCACGGCTATCCTTCAGTATTGATCCAATACAGGTCCAGCCTCAGATTGCCTAAGACTAAGCACTAAAGAAAGAGGGAAGGTGATGAACAGTGATAGATTATGAAGACATAAGGGCAATACTCTCACATGTAGTCCCTGTCTGGAGGAGAGCTTGTAGATTTCTGCATTTTGCTTAGATAGTGCAGTAGCTAGTATATTGGATTGGAGACAGGAAGACCTGAGTTCAAATTCAGTCTCAGACACTGTCTAGCTGTGAGAATCTGAGCAAATCATTTAACTTTATCTAAGGCTAATAATAGCCCCGACATCCCAAGATTGTTGTGAGATCAAATAAAATAATAATTGTAAAGTGCTTAGCATAGGACCTGGCTCACAGTTGGTGCTTAATAAATGCTTATTCCATTCCATTTTAGATATGGAGATATGAAGAGCTAACTTTGGAAAACAAAGACAACCATAAAATCAAATACCTTTTTCTTTCCTCCCTCTTCTTCCCTCTTTCTGAAATTTCTTTCCATTCACATTGAATGTATTTAATATATATATTACATATATAATATGTGTGTATGTAGTTGTCTGTGTATGTAGTTAGCTCTTTGAAATAAGGTACTGCTTTTACCTTATATTTGTATCTTCAGTGTTTAGCACGGTGCCTGGTACATTTGGGGGGTTGTTGTTCAGTTATTTTCAGTCATGTCCAACTCTTCATGAGACCATTTAGAATTTTCTTGGCCAAAAAAAGTCATTTCCCATTTCCTCCTTCTTATTTTACAGTTAAAGAAACTGAGGCAAATGGGTTTAAATGACTTGCTAAAGGTCACACAGCTACTAAGTGTCTAAGGCCTAATTTGAACTCGGATTTTCCTGACTCCTAACCTGGAGATCTGGCCACTTCTCCATCTAGCTCCCTCAGTTGCCTAGTATATAGTAAGTGCTTAATAGATGTTTGCTGATTGATTGAATATTTCTGAAGTTAAATGATTTGATGATGTGACTTTGGTGTTCAATACTTCCTTTTGGGGGATCTTCAGTAGTTTTGACTGCTGAGGAGAGCATGTGTGCATGTGTGTGTCTATCTGTGTATGTGAACTTCAGTGGCCTCTAGTGGGGAAAATGGAAGTGAACACCAGTTGGCTTCTAAGCTCAGAGCTCAGCCCTCAAGACCCAGAGGCTTAAGGCAGTGAAGGGGTTAATGAACAGGAACCCACCCACCCCAACCTGTGGAGACTCTGTTAAGCCTGCAGTGACAAGGAACATTGCAAAATACCATTGCCCCACCGGGAGTCTGAGCATCATCTTCCATTACATATCATTAGCCTGCCACTGATAATGAGTGGCTGTTGGAGTTATTAATTGTGGGAATAAGCTGAACTTTGCTTCCGATCCAATTAGTTCCAGGCCCCAGTGGAATGAAATCCTCCAAATCCACAGCCCATGGGGGTCTGATTTACCAAGCTGCTTGCCTGGCTCAACCAGTGATTCCTGGTTTTTTTTTTTTTTTTCCTTCTAGTTACTTGAAACTGTGCTGAAGGGAGGAGACTAGAAAAAACAGTGTCTCAGAGCTCAGTCTTCTTCCCTTCTGTGGAGGGTTCAGTCCACGATTGCAGATTTGCCTCAAAAGGCCATTCACAGAAACTACAAAGACAGCTCTGATCACTCTGATTTCTTCTTGATTTAAAGTCAAGGGATGGGGCAATAAGCAGGGGAACAGGATTGATCTGAGAAGCACAGAGGAGGGCTGTACAAGAAGGATCTGGAGAAGAAAGGACTGAGGGTTGGGATAGGGCTCTGAAAGACAAGATGAGCAAAACAGACTTCTCCCTCCTCAATGCTTTAGCCAAAGTCAGGCCTGAATAAGGTTGACTTCTTCCTTCAGTGACCCAGATGGCTTAAAAACCAGGTCAAATGAGCTATGTGGAAAACGGGCAAAGGAAACCGTCCGGCCGTGAGACAGTCTGTAAGTGGGAAACAGAAGACACAGAGCCAGGGATGCTCCCAATTTGCTCCAGGGTCTTAGACACGCCACATTTCTGAGTGTCAACTTTCTGATCTGTAGCATCAAAGATTTGGGTTGAGATGACCTCCATGGAATGGTCTTTCAAGAACAGCAAAATTAAAGAGAGATGGTTTGGAAATGAAGATTTCCAGGAGCTTTCCAGCCTTGTGATATGTAGCCAGTCTTAGATTAGGAAAAATCTGAGTTCAAATCCCAGATGACTGGGAAAGCTGATTCCTCATCTGTGGGATGGGATGGAACTAAACTTGTGAGCTCATCTGTGTAGTGTGAGAAATTAATATTTCTCTTTTATATCTAATAATTAATTGTTGTATTAAGACTAAAGTTTTTCTCCTTTTCTAATTCCTCAGCCAAAAACCAACCAGTGTGGAAAATCCCTCTCAGAGATTTAGCTGAGCCAAGATCTAATCAGACAGCAAAAGAAATTCTAAGTTTGGGTTAATGGGCATATTCTTGCTCGTTGTGTTTGTTCAGATTGGTCTCAGAAAAATGTTGATTTCTCCCTATTATCAAGATAGGGGATATGGAAATTGATGTATCTTTAACCAAGATCTGAGTCACCTAAATCACATACCCCAAGATAGCCCACCTTCCTTTGATTAACCAGAGGTGATTAAGCATTCATCAGGAACACTTCCTTTTTGAAGGGCATATAAATTGAGACCCTCTACTATCAGGAGTCTTTGGTCTAAAAGAAACAGCCAAATGACCATGCTTTTATTCATAATCTACTGGTCTTATAAACAAAATGATTAAATTATACAGAAACTATTTTTCTCAAATTTCTTAATTGTTACAGTAAGTCACTATGAGATAATTTCTCCCAGGTCAGGCCAGATCCCTACTCATTGAACCACAAAATTATTGCATTGGTCTTTATCCTAAAGAATGATTTGTCCCTTTGTCACATATACTCTCTAGGTTGAGTTTATATTCATATACAATAAACATTTATTAAATCCCTCAAATGTGCCAGGTACTGGGCTAAACACCGAGGCTACACAAAAGAAAAAGATGAATTTCTGCTCTCAAAAAGTTTACAATTTAATAAGAGAAAATAATATATAAAAGGGGGCAGCCAGATGCACAGAGTGCCAGACCTGGAATCAGGAAGATATCTTCATGAGTTTAAATCATACGTTGGACACTTACTTACCTCAGACAACTCATTTACTTCTGTTTGTCTCAGTTTCTCTCATCTATAAAATGAACTGGAGAAGGAAGTGGCAAGTCATTTCAGTACCTTTGCTAAGAAAACCCTAAATGGGGTCATGGAGAGTTGGACACTATTGAAATGATAGAACAACAACGTACAAAAGGAAGCTGAAAATTGGGGAAGGGTGTCGGGAAGGGTGTCGAAGGTTACCTGGGATCACAATGATGATACTGGAGATAGAACCAATAGCAGAGGGTGGCAAATGGAGAGATGGCTAGGATTTTGCGTCCTCTAGAAGGAGAAGCTTTGTGCTCCACCTTCCAATAGGATAGAAACCATTATGGCTACTGATGATGTATAAGTAACAAAGTTAAAGTAATCTCCATGATGGTCAGTCTCCTGGTAGTGAGCTTACACTGATCATGATGATGGTGGTTTCTGCATGTTCTTATGACAAATAGGAACTGGATCTGTCATGTTATTTATACAAAGAACTCTCAAGAAAGAGATCATCTCCACTACTACAGACTAGCATCTTCTCTTCAACTTAGCAGTTCTAGAGAGTTACCTTGGTGACTTGTGTCCCTGTCTCTGTCTCTGTCTCTGTCTCTCTGTCTCTCTCTCCCTCCCTCTCTCTCTGTCTCTCTCTCTGTCTCTCTGTCTCTCTCTGTCTCTCTCTCTCTCTGTCTCTCTCTGTGTGTCTGTGTGTCTCTCTGTGTCTCTCTGTGTGTGTTTGTATCTCTCTCTCTCTCTGTCTCTGTCTCTCTTTTTGTCTCTCTATCTCTCTCACTTTTTTCTCTCTCTCTCTGTGTCTCTCTCCCCTTTCTCTGTCTCTGTAGCTCTCTGTCTCTTTCTCTGTTTCTGTCTCTGTGTGTGTGTGTCACTGTCTCTTTGTGTGTGTGTGCCAAAGGCAGCACTTGAACTCAGTTTTTCCTGATTCCCGGGCTCAATCTCTAGCCCTTGAAAGCCACACACTCTCTGTCCTGTAAAGGCAAAGAGGGAAGGAAATCTGACTCCTTGCAAGACGACGCTCAGCTCTCTCTCAGCAGCAGTCTTCCCCAACCTCATTCCGCATTCTCAGCCAGGGAAAACCTCAGTGCAGGTGTGAGTGGTACAGACAAGCAGGTCAGAGTTATAATGCAGAGAGGGAGACCAGTATTGAAGATTAAAGATGTGGCTGGCGGATACCAGGAATTTGTGATTTATCCCAGGCTTCCCTGGGACTGCAAAACAGCTTCCAGTGCAGCTGAGTCTCTCTTATCACAGCTGTCTTGTGATATTTGGGCCTCAATCCAGCAAGGGACCAGAAGGAAACTGAGGAACAGGTAGCACAGGAGATGGAAGGTTGGGTTTAGAGTCAGGAAGACCCTGGACAAATCCCATAACATTTCTCAGGTTCAGTTTCCCCCTCAGGAAAATGGGAATAATGATAATAATAGTGTCTATTTCACAAGATTGTTCTAAGGATTTAATTAAATGACATATATAAATGCTTTACAGACATATTTAATGATGAGGATGATGAAGATTGGATGACAGCTCCAAAAGAAGGGACAAACATAGCTAGAATGCCCTCACCCACAGCCAATTCTGCTCTATCACCAGCTTTATTTTATTTTATTTTGCTGATGCAATTGGGGTTAAGTGATTTGCCCAGGGTCACACAGTTAGGAAGTGTTACGTGTCTGAGGTCACATTTGAACTCAGGTCCTCCTGACTTCAGGGCTGGTGCTCTATCCACTGCGCCACCTCGCTACCCCCATCACCAGCTTTAAAAGCCAGCTTAAAATTCATCTAGTCTCAGAAGATTATAAAAATTTCTCATGAAAAGAAAACATAGACCATCCCTCTAATTTCATAGATGAACAAACCAAGACCTGTGATGTGAAACAAATTGCCTTGTCATATAGTCAGGAAATTGCAGAGTCACTCCTTGAAGTCTGGTCATGCTAGGGTCCCTCCACCCCAAATCAGGTGGAAATGGCAAAAAGGGGGAGTTGGAGCTTCTGGTTAGGAAATACTTCCTAAAAATTCAAGCTGCCTCAAATTGGAAATGAGCTTCCTGGAGAGGTAGTGAGCTCCCCATCCTTGAAGGTCTTCAAGCAGAAGCTGGCTGACCACTAACTGTTGAGTTTGTTACACAGAGATTCCTTTTTGCGTATGGGTCATGCTAGATGAGCACTGAGGTACTTTCAGCCTCTCTGGTTCTATGATTCTGAAACCAGGTTCTTTGACTCCAAAGCCCATGGTCTTCCCACTATCCCATGCTGCCTCTTTGACTCCATCAAGACTTCCATGGCTAATTCCAAGAACTAACATTTCTCAATGATATCTCACTGGAGTTATACTTGCAGGGGTTTTTCAGATAGGTATATGAATATTACCATCCCCATTTAACAATTTGAGGAATAGTCTCAGGGAAGCTAAATGGCTTGCCTATTGTCACACAGTTAGTAATTAATTGTCAATCCAAGATATGCTTTGTGAAGCATCTATGTGCTGGTCATGGAGGGTACAAATACAAAAATAAAAAAAAAATCCCTGCCATCAAAGAGCTTCCATTGTTTCATGGGAAGTTAACATATACAGAAAAGTATATCCAAGGTCATTTGGGGATAGTGAGAAAGGATCATTTTTTCCTTTCTTAGAATTATTTGTTAGATGCTGTAACATAAACTCTGTGTGTCTCTCTGTCTCTGTTCTGTCTCTGTCTCCATCTCTCTCTCTCTCTCTCTGTCTCTCTGTCTTTCTCTGTTTTTCTCTTTCTCTCTCTCTTTCTCTGTCTTTCTCTTTCTCTCTGTCTTTCTCTTTCTCTCTCTCTCTTTTTCTCTCTCCCTTTCTCTCTCTTTGTCTGTCTTTCTCTCTCTTTTCTCTCTCTCTTTCTCTCTTCTCTCTCTCTTTCTTTTTTTTCCTCTCTCTCCCTCTCCCTCCCTCCGTCTCTCTCTCTCTGTGTCTCTCTCTCTGTCTCTCTCTCTCTCTGTCTCTCTCTCTCTCTCTCTCTCTCTCTCTCTGTCTCTCTTTCTCTGTGTGTGTGTGTGTGTGTGTGTGTGTGTGTATGGCAAAGCAGTGCTTTGGAGAACGCATGGTTCTTCAGACTTGCTAATGCAGTGTTAAATGTGGCACATAACAGATCCCAGGAGTGATGAGTTTTAAGTAATTTCTCAGGTACATAATTGAACTTGAGATAGCCATGTGTGAAGTAGAAAGCGTGGCAGTTGAAGTTCCTATAACACTGCCATACCTACAATCAGTTGCACATTCATCTCATGCTCCTCGTCACAACTTTTAAGTCTTTTAGAGATTTATAAAGTAACTCAATATAAGCAATGTAATTTGAATTATTTTCAAAATTTCATAATTTTGAAATAAATCCCTAATTTGCTTTTTATGATAACATTATCTTGAACAAATGTTAAGAAATGTACCATATTCTTCCCTTTGTTATCAGAGAGAGGCGTAAATGGAGACCTTCCTGCCTCCAAGTCCAACTCTCTATCCATGAATCCAGTTCTTACCCTGTGACTCACCTCACCATATGAGTGTTTCTTACCTGTAGCTTGCCCTTAGAAGTTCAGAGAATTTAGTCACCCAGGGGATCTTAGAAATCATACTCCAATCTGTTCATTGTATAAAGAAGGAAACTGAGGTCTAGAACAGTCACATGTGTGAGGAACAGAGTCATGATTTAAACACAGCTCCTCAGGTGGTCCTGAATGAATTCCTCAAGCTCTTTCATTGGTGTGTCCCCTCTGCCCAACTAAGGTACCACGGAAGTGACCTCATGACCTACTATGCCAGTGTTTTGCCTGATGGGCACCTAGGGGCACCATAGTGCATAGAGCATTGGGTCTGAAGTCAGAAAGACTCATCTTCATGAGTTTAAATCCATCCTCAGACACTTACTAGCTGTGTGAACCTGGGAAAGTCACTTAACTCTGTTTGCCTCAGTTTCCTCATCTGTAAAATGAATTAGAGAAAGAAATGACGAATATCTCTAGTATCTCTGCCAAGAAAACTCCAAATGGGGTCATGAAAAGTGAGACAGGATTGAAATAACTGAATAACAACAGATGCCTGATAGTGCTAGCAGCACAGTGACTGATAGGCAGATTGAGGCCATGCTGTTAAGAATGAGCAATCCATCTCTCCCCGTGGCCAATATTAAAGGGAGAGGAGAATAACTCTGTAGTGTCTGCAACAAAGAAGACATGAAGCTGTATCACACAGTGGGCAGCGTGCAAGATGGGGGAATCAAAGGCACTTAGCTCTAGAAATAGGAGAGACCTTGGAGACCAACTCACCCAAACTATTCACACAACTAGGAAGTGCTAAGTGTCTGAGGCTGGATTTGAACTCAGGTTCTCCTGACTTCAGGGCTGCTGCTCTATCCACTATAGCTCCATCTAGCTACCCCAAAAGTTGTGAGATGGTTTGTACCACATCATTCAAACTCTCTTGCCCATTCCTCTCTATGTTCTAAGCAAAATCTGAAGCAATAGAACATAGTGGAGCTAAGTCAGTCCCTTGTTTCTTGTGGAGTCATGTCTTTGTGACCCCATTTGGGGTTTTCTTGGCAGAGATATGAAATAGTTTACCATTTTCTTCTCCAGCTCATTTAACAGATGAGGAAACTGAGGCAAATAGGTTAAAATGACTTGCTCAGGGTCATACAGCTAGTAAGTGTCTGAGGCTACATTTGAACTCAGGAAAATAAGTTTTCATGACTCCAAACCCGGTGCTTTATCCACTGAGCCACCTAGTCGCCCCCAAACAACCTTTAATTAATTAATTAATTGGTGACTAGGTTAAAGGATAGAGAAACAAATAAACAAATGTACATAAATAAATGAATCAATCAAGAAGCTCCCATTCATATGGAGTTTTAAGGTTTGCATATCCTTTTTCCTTTTTTTCCTCCCATCTACCCTGTCAGATAGGTTGCTGACCCAATTGATGAGGCAATTGGGGTTTAGCGACTTGCCCAGGGTCACACAGCTAAGTGCCTGAGGCTGGATTTGAACTCAGGTCCTCCTGACTTCAGGGCTGGTGCTCTATCCACTGCACCAACTAGCTGCCCCCACCATCCCATTTTTACAGACTAGACAATTGAGCCTGAGAGAGTGACAGAGATCCAGGTGACAGACACCTGGCAAGTTTCTGAAGAATGGCTTAAACCCAGGTCACCTGATTCCAAATTCGGCACTGTTATGCTGATCCTATGATATTGACTTTAATACTGATCTCAGCAGCCTCTCCTCTAGGCCATCAAAGAGAGCTAAGAGGCTGTCTAAAAATCCTCCCATCCTCCAGAATTCTCAAACAAAGGGATACTCCAGAGAGCTCAGCCATTGCTCAGCCTCCTCAGACAGCATTACTGAGCAGGAGATGTCATCCACCAGAAAAAGGACAGGTTTGAGCCAGAGATCAAATTCTATCTTTACTATCTACTGGCTGTGTGACCTTCATCAAGTCACTTCCTACCATTCAACCTCAGTTTCTTTTCCTCTAAAAAGGGGCAAGGAAGATTGGACTACACGAACTCTCCCTTCTTGTTAGTTCTAAAGTCTGGAGTCCTACATGTCAGACATTGAGAAACTGAGCATCTCTTTCCCCAGGAAATATTCTAGGCAAACCAGATCTAGAAATAGGTACTAGACTATCATTTTATTAGCCTGGAAAATGTCCAGATTCAGAAACTTCATCTACCAATTCAGGTTGACATCTCATTGGCAACTTAAACTCTTGGTCTCAGGGATTCGGAGAAGCTAAAGTCTCCATGCCCAATGTGACCTGGGACTAAGACTCGAATCCATGTCTTCCTGGCTCTAAGACCAGTCGTGTATTTAATGCACCAAGCAGCCTCTCTCAAAGCTAAATGACAGGAAATAGAGATGCTGGAAAGTATCTGGTTGCTATGCAGTGGAGAGAAGGAAAACTATGGGAGAGTAGCAAGGAGGGATTTTTCAGTGGGCAGGGAATTGCCAAGAAGACCAGGAGGAGAATTGAGTCTCTAATCTGTCGAGTACATATTTTGTTAAGAATGCATAATTTATGAAATGAAAGTAGATCCTGGGGACAGCTGAATTTCGGGGCAGAAGATCAAGTTGACATGATTTGCTTTGGGGGAGAACATGCTGGTAGATGACTTGAATGCCGCCATTGACCTACATCTTCTTTTGTTTACTTTCCGGCATTCAGATCTGTCTCACTGAATTTGTCTGGAAACTAGACTCCGACAGAGGCAATCATAAATGGAAGAACTCATTCCCCAATGGGCCTACTGGTGGGCACTTCTTTCTTCCAGCCAATCAAGGCTCTGAATGGCTTGGGCTTTTCTCTGCTGACTGATTCTGGCGAAAACCTTGCTTAAATGATTGAATTCTTTGCCATCTTTTCAAGCTCAACTCATATATAGATTCCTTTATGTAGGAAACCTGTCCTGGTTTCCCCAGTTGATAGAATTATGGATCTAGAAAGACCTCAGAGATCAGGTGGCCCAACTCTCTTATTTTACAGAAAAAGGAAGTGAGATCCAGAGAAATCAATTCACTCACCTGAGGTCACACAGGCAGAAAGTGGTTGAAATAGGATTTGGAGCCAGGAGGGATGGCTCAAAGGGCATTTATTCCATCCAACTCCTTCATTTTACAAGTAAGAAAACAGGTAGATCAATGACTTACCCAAAGTCATAGAGATAGCAAATATAGTGAGGCAAGATTTGAATTAGGTCCTGACTCTTGAATCAGAGCCTATTCTCCTATACCGATATAACATATTCTCATCAAAGAAGGTTCTGTGCTCTATGAGCAGAAAAGAATTGTAGTAGCTCAAAAGAAAAGTGAGATGGGAAAAGTCAGAAAATCCATCTCAAATGTTCATCATATGGACTATTTGTGCCTGACCTTCTCCCTCCTTTAAGATTTCTTTGGGATACAGACCCAGTAGAGACATTGCTGGATCAAAGGGTATGCACAGCTTGATAGCCCTTTGGGCATAGTTTTAGATTGCTCTTTAGAATGGTTGAATCATTTCACAGCTCCACCAACAATGTATCAGTGTCCCAGTTTTCCCACAACTCCTCCAACATTTATCATTATCTTTTCCTTTCATCTTAGCCAATATGAGAGGTGTGAGGTGATATCTCAGAGTTGTCTTAATTTGCATTTCTCTGATCAATAATGATTTAGAAAATTTTTTCATATAACTCTAAATAGCTTTAATTTTTTTCATCTGGAAGTTGTCTGTTCATATCCTTTGACCATTAATCCACTGGGGAATATTGCTTTAATGTTTGCAAAATGTTTTACCTATCTTAGCTCATTTGATCCTCATGACCAACTTATGAATATTGTTATCCCCAATTTACAGATGAGAAAATTGAAGTCCAGAGACAATCTAGAACACCATATCCAACAAATGCCTCAGGCAGAATTCAAACCTGGGATCTCTCTCCACTCTGCCATAAGAATGGACTAGCTCTATTTCCCAGCCTGTTGGATGCTTGCTAAATCTTGGAAAGTGTTGACCTCAGAGCCAGGAGAAATTTGGATTCAAAGTTCTCTTCAAATACTTATTAATTTGGGATCACAGGTGACGTGTTATCTAAGGATAATCTCTCAAGGCTGGGTTGTTGAGCAAATGAGATGGGGCACAAATATGGGACTTTAGAAACCTAAAGTGCTGAATATGGGCAGCAAGATGGCACAGTGGGTAGAATTCCACACCTGAGTTCAAATCTGGTCTCAGACACTTACTAACGACCCTGGGCAGGTCACTTCACCCTGTTTACCTCAGTTTCTTTATTTGTAAAATGAAGGTTAGATTTAATGACCTCTAAGCCACCCATAAACCTCTAATAAGCTATTTTATTCCTTTAGTCCTCAATTTCCTCCATCTAAATGAGGAAGTTTGGATTAGATGCCTCAGAGGACTCTTTCAAGTCTAAATCCATGTTCCTATGACCTTACAGGGCTCAAAGACCCACTTATAGCACATACTAAGGGGGTGATCCTGGGAAAGTCAATTAACTTTTAAGTGCCCCCAAGAAGCTCTTCAAATTCTAGATTTTATCACTTCCTTTTGGGCAGTTTTTAATTTGGGGTCTGGGGTTGGGAGGGCAGCCCAGAAGGATTTCTTGAAGTGATGTCCATGGGTCTAGATGGATGGAGTGTGGGATGTTGGTGGTTCTTTTTTTTTTTTAATTAAAGCTTTTTATTTGTAAAACATATGGATGGGTCATTTTTCGACACGGACCCTTGCAAAGCTTTCTGTTCCAAATTTTTCCCTCCTTCTCTCCACCCCCTCCCCTAGATGGCAGGTAGTAAAATACATGTTAAATATGTTAAAATATATGATAAATCTAATATAGGTATACATATTTATACAGTTATCTTGCTGCACAAGAAAAAAAGGTGTCACAAGATGCACGCTGAGGACTAGGATATTACTAGCTAATAACTAATTACTAGCTCTCTCCCCTCCCGTCTCCATCTTACCTTCCTTCAGCACATCCCAGAAACTGCAATCAATTGGTATACAAGCACAAAAAATAAATAGGATTCATCCACTAAGAACTTCTATTCTGTTGGGAAGAACAATATGGACATAAAGTAAGTTTATGGTGAATAAACCTTTTGTCAGTGAAAGTTTGGACCCTATCATGTAGGACCAAGTCTCAGTGGCTCCCTTCCAGCCCCCACCTAAGACAGGAGGAGATATTCCTTGCCCCAAACCAGGGACTGAGCTCAGAAATCTGCTTGCAGGCTCAGGGAGTCAGACAGAGTGCAAACTCCAGCTTCTCCCAGGCCCCTTAGCTCTCTTTACCATAAAAGATTTATTAAAAGAGAACTCCTGAAATGGCAAAAGAGAAAGGTCAGGTGGCTCCCAGCTAGCCCAGCTCCCTGGCAGAGGAGCTGGGGGGAGCAGCTAGCTCTATTAACACTCTCACCACCTCAATGTAAGGTCTGAGCCCACAAGGCCGAGGCAGAGAAGAGGCTGAGCACTCTGGGGAATTGGGGGGGCAGTGGCGGGAGGGAATATTTCCTGTCATATGCCAACACTGGGCTGAATTCTGATATCCGCATGAGCTGGGCTGCCCAAGGTCTGTGCTGAGCTCTTCACCCCCTTAACATCCAGCAGCCTTAATGCTAGGAATCTATATTGGGGTTCACATGCACTGTGATTTCATTGGTGTGGGGGAACTCCCGTGGCCAGTTTTTATATGCTTCGGTTCTGCAATTTAAAGTTTCAGACAGTTGTCTTGGGATGCTGGGAATTAAAGCAACCCTGGGCAAATGATTTGACTGGTCTGGGCTACATTTCTCACAATTGGGGAGGGGGTGAAAGCAGGGAGATCAGGGGGAAGAGAGAGAAACAGAGAAAAATGGAGAGAGTGATAGAAGGAGGAAGGGACAAAGGAAGCAGGGAAGGAAGAAGGGAGATAGAAAGAAACAGAGAGAGATGGGGAGGGAAAAGAAGAGAGGAAGAACAGGAGAGATGAGGGAGTGAAAAGGAGAGAGAAAGAAAAGAGAAAGTGAGAAAGAGACAGAGAGAGAGAGAAAAGAAAAGAGAAGAGGATAGGAGAGAGAGAAGGAGAAAAACAGGGACAGAGAGATAGACAGAGAGGAGGAAGAGGAGGAGGAGGAGAAAAAGGAGAAGGAAGAGGAGGAGATAAGGAGGAGGAGGAGAGACAGAGATAAACAGAGAGACAGAGAGACAAAGACAGAGAATGGTGTTTTTTAGATTTGATCAACAATCTTTGGCCAGAACCCTGATTCCAGGCCCAGAAGATATAGTCTGCTGGAAGAGAAAAACTGAGGAAGAAAACTGCTAAGAATTTGTCCATATTAAGCCAAGGGAGCCCTCACCCCCTACACCAACCTCCAATCAGTCAGTCAGTCAACAAGCATTTATTCAGCCTTTATTATGTGCCACATGTTGGGAATACAAAAGGAAGGCAAAAACACAGGCCTAACCCCAAAGGAGCTCACACTAAAATAGAGAATGGGGATTGGGGGAAAAATATGGAAATAGCTCTAGCCATGCAAGATGTTTGCAGTGAAAATGAGGGATAATGACAGCTGGGAGACTGGGGAGATCTCCTCAGAAGGTGACATCTGGGTTGAATTTGGAAGGAAATTTGTATTCCTAAAAGGTGATGAAGATGCTGGAGAGCTCCCAGGAAGTCCAGAGCGATCTGAACAGTGAGGCATTAGTCAAGGCCAAAATGCTGGCTTTGGAGTCAAGGGGTTGACATTCAATCCTGACCTTGCTACTTAATGAACAGTAAGACAAGCATTTATTAGGCACTTACTGTGTGCTAAATTCTGAGAAGATACATTCAAGCAGAACTAAAGCTTTCTCATTGGCTGGTTATTTCCAGAACTTCCCATTTAAAGAAGAGGTCCCCAGCCAGAAACGTCTCCTTCCCTCTCCAGGAAGATTCATCTCCACACTCCCCCAGGCCTCAGGGCTGGTACTTTCTCTCCCTTCCCTCACACTTGTTGGCTCTCTTTATGTTATCTTCTCTCAATAGAATTAAGCTCTTTGAGGGCAGGGATGTCTTTTCTTTTGTATTGTATTTGTATGCCCAACCCTTAGCACAATACCTGGCACACAGTAGCACTTAAGAAGTACCTGTTAACTGATTGACTGATTTATATTCTAATGAAGGCATGGGGGGAAGACACATAAAGGGAGCTGAAGAGATGGAGGGTGGGAGGAGGCAGCCACAAAAGACCATGGCATCAAAATCTGGAAAATGGAGAAGGTATCTGTCATCCTATAATCTAATGTCAGGGATTTGTTTGGAGCTAAGGAGGATGGGAAGTAATTCCCTGATCCTTTGGGCTCAGACAGGTTCTTCCTTGGAGGCAGAGAAAATGGGGCGACCCTATCATGCAATTTAATTCAATTCCCACTAACAATCTCTTATCATATACCTACTATTCACCAAAGTTAACACTGGGGGGGACCATAGTGCATAGAGCCCCATCCTGGAATAAATAAGACCTGGCTCTGAGTTCTAATTTGATCTGAGACACTTACTAGCTGTATAACCCTAGGTAAGTCACTTACCCTTATGTGCCTCAGTTTCCCCATCTGTACAATAAACTGGAAAATGACAAACTGCTCCAGTATCTTTGCTGAAAAATCCCAACTAGAATCATGAAGAACTTCACATGATTAAAATGACTGAACAACTCCGCACAAAACCATAGAGATACAATCATAAAAATAAAACCAGAACTAGCAGTAAGGAACTTATATGCTACTGATGCAACAGAAATAGCTTAGAATGTGTTAAAGGCAGATTTTGAATATATATATGTATGTATGTATATATATAATTTTTTATATATATATATTTATATATATATATCTTGAAAATGAGGTAGTAGCAGAAATATTACTATCCCCATTTTGCAGATAGGAAAACTTGATCTCTAAGACAACAAAAGACCTTCCCAGGGTCACACATGGATAATAAGTAATGAAGGAATTAATATATTAAATTGGATCCTCTGACTTCAGTACTAGCATTCTTTCAATTGCACCACACTGACTCCCCAAACTGATGAGCCCTCAGATTGGGACTGGAGGGGACAGGTAGAGAGAAAGCAAGGCCTTGAGATCAAAGACTCAACATGAGAGAAGATTCTATGTATCTGCTACTTATATGCAGAATTTTTTCTATAAGACTAAAAATCTGAATTGGAAATAGCTCTCAAAAACCTTTCTTTTTGCTCAAAAGAAGAGCTAAGAAGAGTTTTCAGAATAAACTATGAGGCAGGCAATAAAAATTCAAGTAAACATATTTACTGGGAGCTAAGTAGGATAAATACGTCTGTCTCTCTCCATTTCTTAACTTAATTGCCATCTCTTACTCTACCTCTATCTAGTGTGTGTGTGTATATATATATATATATATACATATGTATATATATGTATAGAAATACAAATATGTATATACAAACAAGCCCATTTATACACATGTATGTGTAAAAGAAGAAATCAGGAAGCTTTCTTGGCAAAGAAACTACCCTTTATTAAGAAAAACAAAGGTGAGGTCTACAGTACACTCAATACAATTTGAAACCTCAAGAAAATTCATTCAGTTATTTAGAGATATGTTGATTCAGGTAGCCAAGTATCTAGAAGCTGATTCATGGAAGACTGTATTTTGCAGGTCATTAAGTCCTAATTTTATGACATTCTAATTTTGTCCTGACCATGATGTCTCAATTAGCCCTTTACAGGACTTTCTTACTTTGTCATTTTAATATAAAGATTAATATATAGGTATGATTATTATGGTCCCATACTTAAGATACTTTATAATGATTTAGTTGCAAGGTTCTAAGATTAACCAACACAGGAATTTCCCTGGGACTATATTAGAATTTGGCTACACACAGTTTTTATTTTTTTTTATTCATTACATTGCTCTTAATATAAATCACATGGCTATTTCTTATCCTAATGTTTATAGCTGATAAAAGATTACAAGGCAAGACAGAGCAAATCATTCATTATTGATATTTTTCTTTTGATATCTGTAGACACATATGTACCTGCATGTATATATGTATTATACACACATGTTCTTTGTGTGTTTAATTTTTTATATGTTGTATCTCCCATTAGACTGTAAGCTCCTTGAGGCAAAAATAGTTATTGACTTTCTTGGTATCCTCAATACTTAGTACAATGCGTAGGACTTAACATTGTTGTTCATTTGTTTCTGTCATATATGACTCTTCATGACCCCCATTCTGGGGTTTTATTGGCAAAAAATACTGAGGCAGAAAACATAGTAGGAATTTTATATATTCTTGTTAACTGATCAATTGACTTTCAAACTACCAATAATTGCACAATCAATCAAACACATTTAAGTACCCATTATACTGAATTAGATCCTGAATGTTTTTTGATTACTCCAGGGATATTTATTAAGAGAAAAATTAGTCCTATGTTCAAACATCATTAATTCATGCAACAAACATTTATCAAACATCTACAGTTTGCCAAGAATTGTGATCATTGTGATAAGGGCTAATAAAGTCAAACAAGAATTAATATTTACTCATATTTACTCCCAAGGACCTCCTTTTCTCTATTCCTTTGATAGTTGTTGTTTTTTAAGAGATGAAGATCATCAAAATTATTCACTCAAATCCCTTCTTAATAGATTTGGAGCTGGAAGAGACTATTGCAATCATCTATTTAACATCCCTCCCACCCTTACCCTTCCCTTCAGAGTACCGCTGTAGCCTTCCACATCAAAGACTGCACATTTGGAATTGGGTTCCCTTTTAGAGTCTTCTCTTCTTGCTCCCATTTCCTATTCCTCAACCATTCTTTTGGTTTTCTCCTTGTTGAATGCATGACTAAATTGAGGCTGAGCCCTGAAGAGTTGGAAAAGTTTCCAACATACTTTCTATGTAGCATTGTAATCATCCAGAAATCTCTTTTCTTTCTTCTTAAGTCTAAACCCAGAAATAGCACAGAATTTGAATAAAGGAATAAATGACATGTTTATAATAGATGCCAATGACATGAACCTGGGAGGATTAGCTAATCCACTGGATGGCAATCAAAACTCAAAATCAATCAATGAGCAATCATTTATTCAGTCCCTATTATATGCCAGGCTTTGTGCTAGGCATTAGGGAAGCTTTTGTTTTCATTGTTTAATTATTTTCTGTCATGTTCTACTCTTCAAGAGCCCATTTGGGAGTGGTTGGGTTTTTTTTGGTAGAGATACTGGAGTGGTTTGCCATTTTCTTCTCCATTTCATTTATTGTTGAGGAAACTGAGGCAGGCAGTGATGAGGTGACTTGTCTAGGGTCACAAAGGTAGTAACTAACTCAGGAAGATGAGTCTGACTCCAGACCCAGCACTCTATGGACTATGGAATAGTCTATTCCTAGACCAAAATTAGACAATTCCTGCCCTCAAGAAGGTTACATTCTGGATTTGCAGGTTAAGGAGAAATAAAACATATAGACAAATTATATATGAGTCACACATGGTGTTTTGGGGGAAAGTCACTAAGTAGCTGAAGAAATAAGGATAGATTTGATGTGAAAGATGTCACCTGAGCACAGTGTTGAAGGAAGTTAAGAACTCTAAAAAGTCAGTTTGAGAAGGAGTGTATTTTCTAAGGATGGGAGTTAACCAGTTCCAAAACACTAAGACAGAAAATGGCAAAGCATGTAATTGTAAGAAGGCAGTTTGTTGTAGAGGGCTTGAAGAGGAGTAATTCGTAATGAAGCTTAGGGAAATTGGAGTCAGGCTGGGAAGAGGTTCAAATGACAAATAGAAGAGTTTATATCACCTTCTGGAGACAATAAAGAAGCACTGGAGTTTTTTTAATAGATATGGTTAGATTTGAGCTTTAGGAAAATCTCTGTGGGCAGCTAGGGAAGGATGGATTGGAATGGGGAGAAACTAGAGGCAAGGAGGTCAATGGAGAAGGTAATAATGTAATCCAGGCAAAAAATGGGTAAGGTGCTTTCCAGCAGAAGTGTGATCTTGCTGCACATCAGAGAATTCACACTGGAGAGAAACCTGATGAGTATAATCAATGTGGAAAGGCTTCCCAGCAGAAGTGCAATCTTGCTGCACATCAGAGAATTCACACTGGAGAGAAACCTGATAAATTGTGGCAAGGCTTCCAGCAGAAGTGCAATCTTGCTGCACATCAGAGAATTCACACTGGAGAGAAACCTGATAAATGTAATCATGGAAAGGCTTCCCAGTGGAAGTGCAATCTTGCTACATGTCAGAGAATTCACACTGAAGAGAAACCTGATAAAGGTAATCATTGTGGAAGGGCTTTCCTACAGAAGTGCAATCTTGCTGCACACCAGAGAATTCACACTGGAGAGAAATCTTATGAATGTACTCAGCCTTTGTGGAAAGGCTTTCAAATACCTCTCTGTATCACTAAACATAAGAGGACCCATACTAGAAAAAAAAATTCTTATCAATGTAATCAGTATAGAATGGCTTTCAGAATCAACTATAGTCTTGCTAAACATCAGAGAATCCACACTGGTAAGAAACTTTAGGAATATAACCAATGTTGTAAAACCTACAGGTAACAATCATTCCTTCATTTTCTTTGGAGTCATTCAACTAGATAGAAATCTTATCACTTTCATAAATGAGAAAAGATATTAAATGAAATACAGAACTTGTTTACATCAGAAAAATCATTCTGAGGAGAAGTTCTAAATTGATTTAATGTCAGAAGGTCTTCAGACAGAAATCATCTCTTATGTTAGAATAGAAGATTCAGTGTGGAGAAAATACTTATGAATGTTGCCGAAAGGGATGTGTTTTTCTCTGGAAGAGGGAGATCAGTAGACAATATTCATATTGGAATGAAGGCTTGTATAAGGAGGATTGGTGGAAAGATCTTCCTTTACCTAGGGTCTGTATTTGGCTGCATATTGAAAAAATCATAAAAGTCTTGAATCTGATTAACAAGGAAAAGTTTGGTTTGGTTTGGTTTTTTGCTGAAGCTTCATTTGACTTCCCAGTATGAGAGACTTCATTAGAAATCCCACATTTCATATTGTGTATAACGTCCTATGAATATAATGAATTTTGCTCTGAAAGAAAAAGAAACAAGTATGATCTGGGTAGATGGCTTAGGCAAGGGGAGGGAGAGGAGACAAAGAAAGATATTGTGGTGGGGAAAAATGATGATTTATTTTTTGCCGTGCTTGAACACTGGACCAAATATAATCGGATGAAATTGATGAAGGATGAAGATAAAGTTTTACACTGGGGTTTCAAAGATCAATTTCACAAGTACAGGAATTGAGAGAAAGTTTGCCTAGAAAAACAATTTAATTCATCTAAAAATACTATAGGAACCTACTGTATGATGTGGCAATCAAGTAAGCTATTGAAAGAAAAGCACTAAGGAACCAAGTGATGCTAGTCTTGTGAATACTAATCTAGTCAGATCACATATTGATTATTATTTTTACTTCTGGGCATTATTTTGGAGGAAGGACATTGGTGAACTGAAGTGAGTGGTGCTAGTTCTGTTGAAGGCTAACCTGGTCAGATCACATATTGAGTATTTCTTTTATTTCTGGCTTCACTTTTTAGGAAGTACATTGATGAATTGAAGATTAAAGGGCTTCAAGATCATGCACTCTTGAGAGAAATCATTATTATATTAATAACTAATTATTAATTTGTGAACCAAGGTTTTCTTCTATTTCTTTATTAATGCCCACTTCTTTTTTAAAGTCAGTCTCTGAAGGACAAGATTGATTGATGAGATTACTCCCAATCCTCAAGGAACAAGCTCATTAATCTTGGGTGAGACCCATCTAGGAGAACTAATTTCTGTTGAAAGTATAAACAAAATCCAGTCTGAGGGAAGGAAACCCTGTCCTTAGTCCCCTGCATTAGAATTTAGGGCAATCTAGTTCATGAAGGAGAAAACTAAACAGAGGTCCAGATGGAGACATCATTCCCCTGACAAGATTGGTAGAGGCTACTAAGTCTCCTGATCAAGGCACATTGTCAGCCCGAGGACTTGAAGACTTTTAGCCCACCTCCTGCTTAAATGTATACCAATCAAGATTGATTTTCATTTGTCAGGGGAATTCTCTTTCAGAAGATATTTAAGACATTATAGGGTCTTCCTTGGTATATTTGGTTACTGACAGAAACCACTAGCCATCAACTTATTGAGTGCCAGCTAGACTAATTAATAAGCTAGTTACCACTTACCCAGAAACTCTGTCCCTTAAGGTTTTTTGTCTCACTGTCTATATCTGAGAGGGAGAATATCCCTTAAGATTTTGTTGTTCAGGATCCAGCCACTCTGGAGAGCAATTTGGAGCTATGCTCAAAAAGTTATCAAACTATGCATACCCTTTGACCCAGCAGTGTTTCTACTGGGCCTATATCCCAAAGAAATCATAAAGGAAGGAAAGGGCCCCACATGTGCAAAAATGTTTGTGGCAGCCTTTTTTGTAGTGGCTAGAAACTGGAAACTGAATGGATGCCCATCAATTGGAGAGTGGCTGAATAAATTATGGTATATGAATGTTATGGAATATTATTGTTCTATAAGAAATGAGCAGCAGGACAATTTCATAGAGGCCTGGAGAGACTTGCATGAACTAATGCTCAGTGAAGTGAGCAGAACCAAGAGATCATTATCCACGGCAACAACAATACTATATGAGGATCAGTTCTAAGGGACATCACTCTCTTCAACAATGGAATGCTTCAAACCAGTTCCAATTGTTCGGTTAAGAAAGCCATATACACCCAGAGAGAGGGATGTGAAATGTGGATCAAAACATAACATTTTCATGTTCTCTATTGAGGTTTGCTTGCATTGTATTTCCTTTATCAGATTATTCTTTCTTGTAGATATGATTTCTCCTGCACAAAAAAAATGATGCAATAACTATACATATATTCGATTTCTTAAGTATTCTAACATAATTATCATGTAGTGGATATCCTGCCATCTAGGGGAGGGGTGGGGAGCAGGAGGGAAAAATTTGTAACAGAAAGCTTTGTAAGGGTTAATGTTTAGGAATTACCCATACATATGTTTTGCAAATAAAAAGTATTAATAAAAAAAATAAAAAAAAAGATTTTGTTGTTCAGTCAATTCAGTCATGTCTGAATCTTTGTGACACCATTTGTGATTTTCTTGGCAAAGATCTTGGAGTGGTTTGCAATTTCCTTCTGCAGCTCATTTTACAGATGAGGAAACTGAAGCAAACGGAGTTCATGACTTGCCCAAGATCACACATCTAGTAAGTATTGAAGTCAGATCTGACTGAACTCACAAAGATAATTTTTTTTCTGACTTTAAGCTTAGCATTCTATCCACTGAGCCCCTAAAGTTACTATGTTTTTACTATTCTCTAATAAACCACCAAGAGGGTAATAATAAGGGATATGCATCCCAGTATCCCTTCCCTAGATATCTGATTTCTTGTGGCAGTCAGAAGTTGGTGCAGTACTCATGTGTTAGAAACCAAAGCCTCCTTAATGGCAGAGTTTGTCATTAAACTCTAAATGGCAGAGTTTGATGATAAGACTTTTCAGAGGCAGCTTTAATTGTATTTTTGATAGAGAATTACTATCACAATTCTGCCTCCATCAACTTAATAATGTGTTTGATGTAATACAGTCTCCAAGACCCAACCCCTAGTGAGGACTCCAGGGATCATAAATTGGCAGTTCAGCAACAAATTAGCTTCGGTGTAGTTTCTGCATCAACCTGGTACCCAGTCCAAGTGATGAGAGTTGTGTCTTCATCTTGGAAGCAAACCTCTATACCTTGTCCAATAGTAATTGGATTTGTCCTTTTATCCCTGAACATCTGAATTGATTTCCTACCAAGTAATAAATTCCTCTTGAGCTTGTGTTTTACCTTGCTCCGTGCCCCCTTCCTCCCACTCCTCTGGGCCTAGAGTCCTGTCCCTGAATCTTGAGCCCTTTTATCTACCGCCAGATCTCCCTAATGACAACCACCTGCTTGCTTGGACTTCTGCCTGCTCTCAGACTCCTCACTATCATGTATCATGAGCCCACTAGGACATCTGCCCTGATGCTCCTACCAGATGTCACTGCTCTTGCCTGCCTGGATTTCCTTGTCATGCTTGCCGACAGTAGCCCAGTTGCCTGTATTGACCTGATAAGCCTCTCTAATCTCTCACCACGGCCTCAGACCCAGTTAGGACAAATTTAATAATGTTGCATGATGTTTTTTTTTAACTTTCCTTGTGCCTCACTGTTTAATACAACATGTGGACATGCTTAATCAATGGTTTTTGACTGAATTCTGACTGAGGTTTCAACCAAAAGTTTAGTTGGTCAACTAATGGATGCTTAAATTGTTTTTGTTTTTGGTTTTTTTTTTTTTTAATGAAGAGAAAGAAACAACAAGAAGTACCAAAGAAAGCACAGAAGAGTAGAGAGCTTTAAAAGTAAACTGGGGAAATATTCTATATATTTTTTAAAAAAACAAGAGGTAAAAATTAGAAATTTTTATTTTGCTTGTTTATATAAATCTTTTTTCATGCCTAAGTTCAGAATAAAAAATAAAATTTAATTTGAAACCTCTTGCTGTCTATAGACAAAAGCAGCAATCACCTTTAGTTCCCCTAGCAACAAGAAAGACAGACAGACAAGTAGGGAGGCAGACAGAGGAGAGATAAAGAAAGGGAGAGAGAATGGGAATGAAAAAAAGGAAATAAAGGAAGGCAGGAAGGAAAGAAAGGAAGGAAGGAAAGAAAGAAAAGAAGGAAGGAAGGAAGGAATGAAAGAAAGGAAGGAAGGAAGGAAAGAAGAAAGGAAGGAAGAAAGGAAGAAAGGGAGGAGGGAGGAAGAAAGGGAGGGAAGAAAGGAAGGGAGGGAGGGAGAGAGGGAAGGAAGGAAGGGAGGAAAGAAGAAGGGAAGGAAGGAAGGAGGGAAGGAAGGAAGGAGAGAAAAAAGGAAGGAGGGAAGGAAGGAAGGGAAGGAGGAAGAAAGAAAAAACTAGCAATAAGGAAAGAAAGAGAAAGAAGGTGAGAGGGAGGGAGCAAGAGAGAAAAAGAGAGAGAAAGAGAGAAAAGGAGTAGATCCCACATTAATTCCTTCATCCAAGGCCTCCATCTAAGTACCACAGATTGTTAATGAGCTGGACCCTAAATTAGACAGAAGAGCACCTACATGGCTTAATCACAACTGGGGGATTATTTAAATATTTTTTTTAAAAAATACATCTTTTCAAAAATGCCAAAGGTTTCCCAATGATGCTGTATAATGGGGGATAATGATTTCATGATTTCATCATGATTTCATGATTTCATCATGATTTCAAAAGCATCCCAATTTCCAGAAACCCAAAGGGCTACAGAAAGGTGTCTAGTGGGAGCAAGCAGCCTGGCACCTATTATCAAAGATACTTTCAGGTGAGAATTGATAGTGCAGAAATCACTAAACATTTATGAGCAAAGAAAAGGAGGCTTTTGAGTAATATAGCAAGATTAAGCAAAAGCCAGCCGGACTCTTACATCAGTTTTCATGAAAGATAAGAACTACTGAAGGTTTTAGGCGAACCGGGTGCATTGACCTTCCTTCTGTTCAGCACGGAAGGTTGTGAACAAGGATCTCACAGGATGAGAAGTCATCTCCTCATTGGGATCGTAGCACTCTAGATCTAGAGTTAGAGGGACCTTATCTTATAGATGAAGTAATTGGAGCAGACAAGTGAAGTAACCTGCCCTATGTCATAAGTGTCAGAAATAGGATTTGAACCTCTATCAAGATATAAAAATAGGTGTCTATGACCCAGTCATCAAATAACAATAAATAACAATCATAACTCATATTAATATAACCCATTAACCCATTTAGTCCACACAACAATCCTGCTGTGGTTGTTATTATTATCCCCAATCATCTCTCAGATAGCCCCATGGGATACTTTGAGAGAAACCAATCAGTCCTGAACTCAGCACAATAATGGATAGAAAACGCTTTGTAAATCTCAAAGTGTTCTATAAATGATAATTATTGTTATTAATTTACATGTTTTCCTGACAATATCAATAAGCATTTATGAAGTGTCTACCAGGTATCAGGGTACTACAGGAGTCACTGAAGATGCCAAGATAAAAATAGAATAGTTCCTGTCCTCAGGAAGCACACATTTTCTCAAGGAAGATAACATATACCTTGTCAGTGTATACAAAATACAAAATATAAATACAGTATATACAAAATAATAGCAATTAAAACTGCACTAAGACTTTTGGGATGCCTTGTATATGGGCCAAACAAGAATTAAAACCTCAATTTCATTGGTATATGGACTCTTGGGTGAGTAAACTTCCTCAAACAATGCAAGTTGGTATTTTCTCTGCAAGCTATAATCTTTTTTCTCCTAAGGCAATTGGGGTTAAGTGACTTGCCCAGGGTCACACAGCTAGAAGGTATTAAGTGTCTGAGACCAGATTTGAACTCAGGTCCTCCTGACTTCAGGGCTGGGGCTCTATCCACTGCACTATCTAGCTGCCCCAAGCTATAGTCTTTAAAAGCTGCCTAAGGCCTAGAACACTGAGAGATTAAGTAACCAACCCAGGGTCACAAAGCCTGTAAGTAAGCAAGGGTAAACCTTGGATTTTTCTGCTGCTAGACCAGCTTTTCATTTACTATGCCACAGATGATTGGACAATCTAAGTAGAAAATGAGTGCAAGGTTATTATTGTTATTATTTATAGCAATTTAATATCAAATTAAATTTAAACTACTTTAAGTCAAGTTAATATTTAACATTAACTTACAACATTGATAATAATAATAGTTGATTTTTATATAATAATTCAAGTTTGGAAAACATTTCGCATGAATTAGCTCAGTAGATCTTTATAATAAGTCAGTTGTTTCCTATCTTTTGGATAGGAAACTGAGAATAATAATGATTTATGTACACTTAAGTTCCAAGTGATGCAAGGAAAAAAGAAAGAAAAAAGGGAAGGAGGGAAGAAGGGTAGGAAGGAGGGGGAAAGAGAGGGTAAAATGAAAGAGGAAGGAAGGAGGGAAGGAAGGAAGGAAGGAGGGAAGGAAGGAAGGAAGGAAGGAAGGAAGGGAGGGAGGAAGGGAGGGAGGGAGGAATCCTCCAGCTGACCAATTCTAAGCCAGCTTAGATTCTCACAACAACTCTGGAAGGTAGAAGCTATTTTTGTCCCCATTTTGCAGATGAGGAAACTGAGGCAGACAGAGGTTAAATGAGTTGTCCAGGATCACATAGAATATTAAATTTCTGAGACCATGTTTGAACTCAGTTTTTGCTGAGTCCAGACCCACGTATGTTCACTAAGCTATCAACCTGTCTCCAAATAATTGCATTATTCTATTAAAACTGAAAATTCCTTTCAGGCTGGAACCAAAGAACATAATTCAATTGCATGCAGCCCCTTCATAAGATTAATTATTTGCACTAATTGAGATCTATCTGGAATTTGCCTGCAGTCATATAGATCACAACCATCCAGGATAGAATTTGAACTCAAGTCCCTTTTGATTCCATGGGGTCCTGCACATTTTTACAATATGCCTTCTTTTGTCTTTTTATAAGCTTGGAAACTGAGGAAGCAAGCGAGATGGGCAAGAGCCTTAACCAAGGTCATGCCAAAGAAACTCATTCTTAAGTACATGACTAAGGAGCCACTAAGTTTCATGAGACTGCTGCCCTTCCTGGCCCTTGTTTCGCTGGTTTATGAGGCTGTAGCCTATAAATCGCAATGGATTGTTCACCTGGCTTTATGGAGAGATGTGAAACAAAATAGAGGTCAAGGAAGGGCCCTCCCTGCTTACATTTAGCTCAGCCAGTTAGAGACAACACCCAGCAATGGTACAAACAGTGTCTGGACTCAGGAGTTGGGTTCTACCATCCTACTCTCTCTGAGTCTTAATTTCCTA
>JAJPUD010009848.1:0-69611 GCA_023553655.1 Myrmecobius fasciatus | reverse complement strand
AATAATAATAATAAATAAAGTACCATTTAAAGTACCAATAAAAAATAAAAATGTTTCAAAGTACCTTGGACTCACAGCATTCCCTCACAATCACATACCACAATTTCCATCATTCCCCAAGTGTTGGGCATCCCTTCAATTTCCAATTCTTTGCTATCACCAAAAGAATTGCTATAAATATTTCTATACATATAAGACCTTTTCCCCTTCATTTTAAAAACCTTTTTCTGGATAGAGAACTACTAGTGGTCTTGTAAGGTCAAAGAATAAGCATGGTTTTGAAGCCCTTTGGGTATAGTTCTAAATTGCTTGAAAGAATAGTTGAGGGGCAGCTAGGTGGCGCAGTGGATAGAGCACCAGCCCTGAAGTCAGGAAGACCTGAGTTCAAATCTGGTCTGAGACACTTAACATTCCCTAGCTGTGTGAATCCTGGGCAAGTCACTTAAACTGAATTGCCTCAGCAAAAAAAAAAAAAAAAAAAAAGAATAGTTGAGATCAGCAGGATGATTTCAGAAAGTCTTGGAGAGACTTCCATGAACTGGTGCTAAGTGAAGTGAGTAGAACCAAGAGAACATTGTACAGAGCATGGGATCACAGTCCCCCTACTTTTCCTTTTTCCTAGTGCATTTCTCTTACCCCTTAATTATATATTTTAAAATATTGTTTCTTCATATTCACTTCACATCTATGCCCTCTGTCTATATATACTCCTTTGGCAGGCCTGAGGAGGAGGAGAGGCATTTGGGGTTAAATGACTTGCCCGGGATCACACAGCAAGTAAGTGACTCTCCATTGTGCCATCTAACTGCCCCTATCTATATATTCCTTCTAACTGCCCTAACAATGAGAAACATTTTATGAGTTACAAGTAGCATCTTCTCATGTGAGAATGTAAACACTTTAACCTTATTAAGTCCCTTATTTCTTTTTCCTGTTTACCTTTTTATGCTTCTTGAGTCTTGTATTTGAAAGCCAAATTTTCCATTCAGCTCGGGCCTTTTCATTAAGATTGCTTGAAAGTCCTATAGTTCATTGAATATCCATTTTCCCTCTGCCAGATTATACTATTTGGTAGTAGGGGATTCTGGTTGCAATCCATGCTCTTTTGCACTGCAGAATGTCAAATTCCAAACCCTTTGGTACTTTAATGAAAAAGCTACTAAATCTCGTGTTATCCTGACTATGGCTTCATGAGGCTTGAATTTCTTCTTTCTGGTTGCTTGCAATATTTTCTCCTTGACCTGAGAGCTCTGATAATTTTTGGGGAGTTTTCATTTTGGGATTTTTTTCAGGTGATTGATTGAGCCTTTCAATGTTTTTTAAACCTTCTAGTTTTAGAATATCAGAGCAATTTTTCTTAATTTCTTGAAAGATGATGTCTAGGCTCTTTTTTTTTTTTTAAATCATGGCTTTCAGGTAGTCCAATAAGTTGTGTTGTTTGTTTGTTTTGTTTTGTTTTAATTTGCAAGGCAGTTGGGGTTAAGTGTCTTGCCCAGGGTCACACAGTTAAGAAGTGTTAAGTGTCTGAGGATGAATTTGAATTCAGGTCCTCCTGACTTCAGGGCTCTAATCACTATGCCATCTAGCTGCCCCAGTCCAATAATTTTAAAATTATTTATCCTGCATTTATTTTCCAGGTCAATTGTTTTTCCAGTGAGATGTTTCACATTGTCTTCTATTTTTCCATTCTTTGATTTTGTTTGACTGTTCTACTTATAGACTCATTAATTTCCATTTACTCAATTCTGATTTTGAAGGAATTGTTTTCTTCAGTGTGTTTTTGTGTCTATTTTCCCATTTGGCCAATTCTTCTTTTCAAGGCATTCTTCTCATTGGCTTTTGGTACTTCTTTTTACCATTTGGCTTATTCTGTTTATTTATTTATTTTATGCTTGTCTCTTTACCAAGCCATTGACTTCTTTTTTTTTTTTTCATGATTTTCTTGCATCACTCTCATTTTTCTTTTATATCTTTCTTGATTTTCCAAATCTTTTTTGAGCTCTTCTATAGCCTAAGACCAATTTATATTTTTCTGTGGGCTTTGAATGTTGGAGTTTTGACTTTGTTATCTTCTGAGTATATGTTTTATTTCATTATCTTTTTTTTTTTTCTGAGACAATTGGGGTTAAGGGATTTGCCCAGGGTCACACAGCCAGGAAGTGTTAAGTGTCTGAGGTCAGATTTGAACTCAGGTCCTCCTGACTTCAGAACTGGTGCTCTATCCATTGCACCACCTAGCTGCCCCGTGAGTGCATGTTTTGATCTTGCTTGTCGCTAAAGTAATTTTCTATGGTGAGACTATTTTTTCTGTTGTTTGCTCGTTTTCCCAGTCTATTTCTTGCCTTTTAATGCTTCATTAAAGTTGAGCTCTGCTCCCAGAGTGCAGGATACACTGTCCCAAATTTCAGGGTTTTTTGTGCAGCTGTTTTCAGAGATACTTCTAGAGATCTGTAAGTTATCAGTTCTTCCAAATTGTTATGATCTAAAAAGAAGTGTTTACTACTCTCCTAGTCTGTTTTCTGGTCTGTGAGTGAGCACAACCATGTTTTTCCATCCTCCTCCACTTCCATTGCAAGCTGTAGTGTGTTCGTTCTCTTCCTCACAGTGGGACTGCCACCCAGGACTGCCATCAAATCTGAGTATAGGCAGAGTACTGCCCCTAGTGCCCACAGAGAGACCTCTGTAATTGCCTTCTGATCACTCATTGAACTTCTTTATCTGTGGTCAGATCTCTGAGAGTGGATGCTGTTGCTGTTGATTCAATGACTCCCAGGCCTTCTGGTTTGCCAGGGCTTGGTCTGTGCTTAACTGTACTCCTCTCTCATCCAGGTGAGACATTTCCTGCCAAACTTTTAAGTTGTCTTTGGCTGGAATATTATTTCACCCTACCTTTTGAGGGCAGTGCCATTTCAGCAACTGTTTTATGGCATCATTTAAAAGTGTTTGGACAGGTTTGAGGTAGAGCTCAGAGTTGTTTCCTTTTGTCTATCATCTTATCTCAACCTCCCTCAAGAGTAAAATTATTTGAAGGGTTGTGACCATAAGTAATATTTCTTAAGAATCCTTTTTATGTTTTCATTTAGAATAAGACTTCTGAATTTTTTCTACTTTAGACCCCTTTTTATCTGACACTAGATTTATTGGTATATGAAATAGGTCTACAAATCAAACATCTGCTGATAATAAATCATATTTTCATATCCCCCACATTCAGCAAGGAGAACCCATATGGGGTTGCAATCCACACTTTAAGAAACTGGTACTTTGGGGCAGTTAGATGGCACAATAGTAGATAGAGCACTGTTCCTGAAATCAGAAGCATCTGAGTTCAAATCTGGCCTCAGATACTTAACATTTAATAGCTGTGTGACTCCGGGTAAATCACTTAATCCCAGTTGCCTCACTAAAGATAAAGAAAGAAGCTGACCCTTCAGGAGAGCTTTTTGATCAGTTCTTACTCCAGTAAGAATACTCACACAGGATTCTCTGTGGGAGTGTTTATTTCACCAAAGCCAGAGGGCCAAATAGCATGGGCGACTAATTGGCAATTAGGGTCAGGAAGAAGAAAGCTCATATACCATCATTTTGGCTCTAAGTCACGTTAGGAATGCTAAGGCTGCTAAAAAAAAAAAGAATCTTTTTCAGACAAACAGCTCAGCCGCAGGATCTGTTAAAATTAGAGTTTTGTCAAAACAACAACTTGGGTCCAAAGATTACATACAGGGCAAGTATCCCTTCTGTTGACCTAGCAAGCCTGAACATATTTACGTTAGTATTTTAGAAAAGGTTTATGTTATTAATTTTCATAAGCTAGTCAAGGGCTCATGGTTAGTTAGGGAACAGCATGTTCTCTGTACTGGGATCTACATAACACTTTATTTTGGCCTTTTAGGACATTTATTACATAATTCCTTTTTTTTTTTGTTCCTTTCTTTAAAATTACTGGTAATTGGGACAGCTAGATGGTAAAGTGGATCGAGAGCTGGCCCTGGAATCAGGAGGACAGGAGTACAAATTCAGTCTCAGACACTTACGAGCTATGTGACCCAGGACAAATCAATTAATTGCTATTGGCTCAAAAAAAATCACTAAATTATGGAAATATGTATAGAAGAATTGTACATGCTTAACATAGTGGATAACTTGCCCTTTAGGGGAGGGGATGTGGGGAAAGGAGGGAGAAAACATTTGGAATACAAGGTTTTACAAGGGTGAATGTTGAAACTATCTATGCATGTGGTTTTTTGTTTTTTGTTTTTTTCCTTTATTAAAGCTTTTTATTTTTCAAAACATCTGCATGGACAATTATTCAACATTAGCTCATGCAAAACCCTGTGTTCCAATTTCCCCCCCCTTCTCCCACACCCTCCCCTAGATGGAAAGTAGTTTAATATATGTTAAACATGATAAAATATGTTAAATCCAAAATATATTCATGTGTTTTGAAAATAAAAAGCTTTATATAAAAATACACAGCAGATCCAAAAAAAAATATCCTGGTATATACAAAAAAAAAATCACTAGTAATGTTCCTCCCCCCCCCAAGATAAAGTACTTGTCAGCTTCTCACAAAGACATTTCTGAAGAAGAGTTCCCACTTTCTAGATTTCTCCTCCCCAGATTCTCTTAATTAATTCACTGAGAGAGCACATATTGTTTGATCCCATAGGGAGAGACATTTCTCCAAGTTTTATTATTTTGATGTGATTCTCTTTTCAAATATAAAATGCTTTTCCCAAAATTCTATTGGACTGTTATTGACTGTGGTTTCAAGTCTTGGCTCTGTTACTCTTAGAGGTTCTGAATTTGGGCAGATCCCTTCTCTGCTTCAGTTACCTCCTTGAAGTTGATGAGGGTTGGGCCAGATGGATTCTGGAGCCTCTTTCAGCTCAAAATCTTGTGACTTTGATGGTTTAGGAATCAGTGACATTCAAGGATGTAGCTGTGGACTTCATCCAGAAGGAGTGGGCCTCTTGGACCATTCTCAGAAAGAGCTAGACAAGGAGTTTGTGCTGGAAACCTCCCAGAACCTGCTTTCTGTGGGTAAGAACCTTTTCCTCTGGTTACTCTGGCTACTAATTTGCCAATCCTCCCGGCATAGCAAATTTGTCCTTATTCTTTCTTTATTATTCCCTCAAATTCCAGTCCAGTTGTTGTGAAAGGAAGGGAACAGAATAAACATTTCCTCAGAACTGCTTTAGGTCCAGGATTAGGCAAAGAGTTTTATACTCATTATCATTTTTTTTACTCACTGCAGTCCCATGAACCTAACAGTATTGTTATCCCCATTTCCTAATTGATAGAACAGAGGTACAGTAACTTGTGCAGGAGCACACACCTGCCACGTATCTGAGGTTGACTTGCACTTGTGTCTCTGGCTTCAGGTTCAGACCTCTGAGTGCGGCATGGCCAGCAGCTTCCAAGTTCTAGGTATCTGAGGCTATGTAGTGTGCACATTCTGTGAAAGAGGTCAATAAAGATGGAATTTTCTGATTCCAGATAAGCTGCATGATCTCTGCCACCCTCAGTCCTCCAGGGGTCCTTTATACACTATTTGCTCGCATATGCCTTTCCCTATGGAGGCCCGAATTGTACCTTTCTCTTCGTCCTCATCCCTCCCTTATTCCAGGGCTTCCAGTAAAATCTGATCTCCCCTCTATGGCACGAGCAAGTGGCGGGGGTGCTAGAGCAGAGAGGCCGGAGGAGCTCCTGTCCAGGTGAGTGAGCTGCCAGCAGGTGGGGGAGGGTTGTTGTCCAGAGAAGCCTTGGTGGGTTGGTGGGCAGGATGCTCGTCCTGGGGACACGGAGACCTGACTCTGTCTCAGCAGTGACCTCCTGGGCAAGTTGCTGACCCTCTGAGCACCTTCTAGACCAGCTTCCTGCTCTAGACCGTGGCAGAGGATGTCAGCCTCCTTGGTTTGCATTTCCTTCCATTCACAAAACTAGCATCCTGTAGGAAATCATGGTTTTGAACTTAGGGGTGTGGAGCTGTCCTGAAAGCATCAAAAAGAGACTGAGCGTGTCTGATATAAACTCTTTCCTGCTCATTTGAGGGAACATGCAACACTGTGTTAGAATCAAGTTGGGGTATGTCTGCCTGTGGCTGAGCAGACCGAAGGGGACCTTGGGAAGTCTTGAGTTGAACGTTCTTTCAAAGTCCCTTTGTTCATCTCAGCATTGACATTAGGGGTTGGTCACTTCTCAGACCCAGATAAAGTCTCCACACACACCATCCTATGGGGAGGAGAAGAGAAACAAAGGTCTTCAATGGAGTGGGGTTCTGGAACCTTAAAGAGGCAGGAACAAGAGCCTCAGCTTCTCCCCGGCCTCGCTGTCTGGCTACTGGGGATGCTAGCAGGAAGGGAACGAACTTATCTTGAGCTGGAAAGGTTCAGTCAGGATTTTGCACCACTGTAGGAGCCAGAAATGTTGGGGTGCCCCAAAGATATTGGGGTGCAGGCCTCAGTTGTGCTGTAGTCTCTGAAGGAATTCAAGCCTAAACCATCCCCAAAGTGAGCAGGGGCATTTATTGGGGGTGAGGGGGCACATGTCAAGGGCCTCCTTCTTGAGGAAGATGTATACCCCTGCAGAGTGAGGGGAAGGCTTGTAGCGAGTGCAGAAAGTGAGGGAAAAAGGAAAACTGGAAACGCTCAGCTGAGATTTTATACATTGGGACAATCTCAGGTAAGGATATGCATGGGGAAAGAGGGAAAAGACCTTTTTATTCTAATGAGGGATGTGTGTGTATGCTCATGAGTGTGTGAGAGTGTGTAACCTATATGTGTGTGAGAGAGAGAAAAACAGAGAGAGAGATGGATTTACTGGGGCTGGGGCAGGAGTTAAGAATCCAACAATATCATAGTCAATGGGAAACAGATCCTAAACCTCTGCCCGCTCTGGGAAGGAGATGTGATCTTAAGCAAACTAGAGACAGAGACAATTACAGAGGATAAAAGGATCCTCTGGATTGCCTAAAATGAAAGGCTTCTGGACAGAAAGCATCGGGGATCCCAAGAGAAAGGGAAGTGATCAAATGGGGAAACGCTCTGCAGCCAAATTTCTCTGAAAAAAGATGTAGAGACCATTTAGCTGCATATGTGTCTGTGTATATGTACATGGAAATATCTGCATATACATACACACGTCAACTGGTTCTTTTGGGTTTTATTTGCATCCCCAAACATTCCCTCTCCTCTCCAATTCAGCTAACCGGAACTGAGAGGAAATCCTGCTCTGCTCCTGAACCACTCAGGTGTGAGCCAGTCTGTGCCCTAAGGTTGCCCTCCCCAGTCTGTAACCTGCAGGTCCCTGTCAACCCCTGTTCTATGCAAGATAAAGTTAAAAGAAAAAAGCAAAAGAAAAGAAGGTTCACTAAGGATCTCCTCGTGGGGACTGAGCTCCCTGCACCCCCAACGGCAACCCTCTCCGCTGGCCTCCAGCCTCCATCCAGGCTTCCTGCCATCCCTGTGCCCCAGGACCAGGATGCTCAGCTTTCTGCACCTCTCCCTTCCCCATTAGGACTGAGCTTTGGAGGGGTCCAAACTTCCCAGGGGATGCCCCTCAGCTGCTGCATCAGATAGCAGCCAAGTGCCCGGTCCCCGAAGGGGATGTCAAGGCTCGTGTAAATGAGAAGGGAGGCTCATAGCCGAGCTGTATCCTGGGCCGGGGGCCCCAGGTGTCCCGACTTCCTGGCCTCAGCAGCCCGGGAGGATCCAGCTGGGGAAGAGGGAGACAGAGGGAACGAGACAGGCCGGGGAGCAAACGTTGGCAGGGTCCAGGGAGGTGAAGTTGGATGGGCAAGGCTGGGCTCCAGGGGGGACAGGGAGGCCTGAGAGGGGGAGGGCTGGAGGAGGGGCACGTAGCGGGGGAGAGCTGAAAGAGCTTGAGCTTCAGATGGGGAGGGGCTGAGTCCCAGAGCTGGGGAAGGGAGAAGAGGAAGAAGGACTGGGGGGTGGGGGAAAGTGACCAGCCGGGGAGTGTGGCCCAGGTGGAATCGGAGCCTTGGGGTGGAGTCTGGAGGCCTGGGAGGAGGAGGGGGGACCAGGGGCCATGGCAGTGGCCAAGGCTTTCCAAAGCGTTCCACGTGATGGAGGCAGGGCTTGGGGAGGAGAGGTGGGCGGGGCCTGAGGTCCGGGTCCTGGGTGTGATTGGAGAAAAGGGGCCATGCTGGGGGCCTCCGGGGCTGGGCAAGTGGGGCTTTGGGGACTAGGAGGCCCCTCCCAGAGAGGGCTGGCTAAAAACAGGAACTGGAAACATCATTCTGCCTTCTTTAAACGGAAATTTTTCTATTTTTTTTTTTTTTTCTGTAGACCAGCTCGTTCTGCCTTCCTTCAGAGCTGAGATCTCTCTGCCTCTCTCTCTGAGCTGAGATCTCTGTTTCTTTCCTTCAAAGCTGAGATCTTTCTGCCTCCTCTCAGCTGTAATCTCCCCGCCTCCTCCTTTCACAGCTGCGATCTCTCTGCCTCCTTTCACAGCTGAGATCTCTCTGCCTCCATCTCTCGGAGCTGAGATCTCTCGGCCTCCTTCCTTCAGATCTGAGATCTCTCTGTCTCCTTTCACAGCTGAGATCTCTGTGCCTCCTTCCCAGAAGCTGATATCTCTCTTTCTTCTGAAAAGCATCTCTGCACGTCCAGTCCCAGGTAGGTGTGAGCCAGGCCCCCTCCCGGCCCCTGCTTCTGCAGGCTGCCCCTTTCCATTGAGACCCATCCTCCCCATCTGAGCTCTTGGAGAGCGTCTGGCCGCTCTTTGGGAAGAGCTCTCTCTAGGGCCTGGCTCCTGGGGCTGCTCCCTTCTGCTGCTTCGTGTCCATAATCCCCTGTCACATCCCAAAGGCCCTGGGGTGCCGTCCCTCACTTTATCATTGAATTACAACCTCCGAATTTTCATATGTCACCCAGAACATTAGGTAGTGGGGGAGCTCTGGGACTGGAGTCACTGAGGCTCCACCTAGTCTCATCCCTGTAGGATCCCAAAGCTCTTTCTGCTTTCTGGTCTCTGAAGGAGGCTGGGTGAGGGACATGGGGACAAAAAGGAGTTAGTGGGGGGAGACACTTCCTGCTTAGATCCAGCTCACTTCCAGACTTTATCTCCTGCTGCTCTCCTGGGGTGCAGCCTCTCCCCTGAGGGCAGGGCCATTGTACCTCCTCTGAGAGCTCTCTAATTTTGGGCAGGTCAACATCCAGCCTATCAAGGCAAAGTGAAGAGTCTCCTCCTCCTGCTCTCCTCCCTCTCCAGCTCGGTCTGCCAAAGACCAAAGGCTCTAGAACCAGAAAGATGGCCCCTGGCAGCCAGAGACCCTCATCCCAGGTGAGTGAAGACCCTCCCTAGAGCTGAGCAGCATCAGCCCAGGGACATCCAAGAGTCCAGGGAGCTTCCTCCTGTCAGAGGGAGGAGGTCCCTGGCAGGGCTGGCAGCAGGACAGGAACTGTCCTCCTGGCACTGCCCATTTCCTACCCCCCTCAGGCCACACGGTTGCTCCCAGGGCTCTCTGAGTCCCTCTCCTTTGCCAGGTCTCAAGTCCCACATCGATGAGCACTGAGAATGGGGCTCCTGGGTGCCAAGCACTGTGCCAATCTCTGGGGGAGGTGAAAGAAGGTTGAAAATTAACAGTCTCTGCCCTCCCAGAGCTAACAATTCAGTTTGGAACAAATATCTCATCAGGTGTGTCCACACCAGCTCTGTACAATATAGACAGGAGTTCATCTCAGAGGGGAGGCTACATCGGTTTAGGGACCAGGAAAGGCTCTTTTGTCAGAAGGTGAGACTTTAGCTGAGATGGGAAGGAGTCCGGGAGGCCCAGGGAAGGAGGGAGGATCCTCCTAGTAAGAGAGAAGGCCCTGGATGCCAGAGTTATGGGATGGAGGGTCTTGGTCAAGGCTCAGCCAGAGCCCAGAGTCCCTGGATCCAGGAGGAAGAGGGGAAGAAGGTGCACACACGTATACATGTATTTGCATAGACACACATATATATTTAATAATATAGACAAGTTTGCATATATACCCCAATATGCATTAGCTCCTTGAGTCTCTTAGGCAAGGGAGGGGGGGAATAGAATAAGGACATTAAAAAAGAAAGAAAGAAAGCTTCCATTGTTCAAAGGCCTTTAGCAGCCAGGTGGCCCAGTGGACAGTGTGCCAGCCTGCACCTGAATTCAAATTCAGATACGAACTCACATACTGTGTGACCTTGAAGAAGTCACTTAACTCTTTTTACCTCAGTTTCCTAAGATGGAAAATGAGTTGGAAGAAGAAGTGGCAAACCACTGCCGGGCTTTGAACACCCCAAAATTGGGAAGATTTGGATTGAACTGAATTTGTAAACTTCAGCTACAGAGGAAAGTGTATCTTTAAGTAGCAGCTGGTCCATTAGAGTTTGTTAAGCTTCTATTTCTTGCCTCATTTAGTAGATAAAGGGAAGGAGGGAGTTCCTGGAACTCTTCCTGGTCCTGGGTGATTTCTTTTGTAATATGGGGCTTGGGGAGGTTCCAAAGGAGACCTTCTGAACCCATCTAAGAGACCTCAGGCTTTCAGGCAAAGGATTATCATGAATCAAAATGGAGTCAGTTCGTTTTCCCACCAT
Organism: Myrmecobius fasciatus; assembly: GCA_023553655.1. NCBI lineage: Eukaryota > Metazoa > Chordata > Mammalia > Dasyuromorphia > Myrmecobiidae > Myrmecobius > Myrmecobius fasciatus. Next base: position 59,033 of record JAJPUD010009848.1, on the reverse strand, counting down.
CCTCTATGGGCTGTCTTCCCAACAACAACAACAAAAAAAAAAAATAGCAACTGTGTGCTATTTCACAGTTGAGGAAACGGAGGCAGGGATTCAGTGACTTGTTCAGCATCATCTACTAATACGTGTCTGAGGTCACATCGGAACTCACATCTTCCTGATTGCGGGCCCAGAATCCTATCCCCTATGTTATGAGAGGATACCCTCTCCTCCAGGGAACATCCCTGCTCCCCACCTCTAAAGAAAAGGGGTTTTTCTTTTATTATTATTATTATTATTTTTAATTAAAGCTTTTTATTTGCAAAACATATACATGGGTAATTTTTCATCATTGATCCTTGCAAAACCTTCTGTTACAAATTTTTCCATCCTCCCCCCCTTCCCTAGATGGCAGGAAGTCTAATACATATTAATTATGTTAAAAATACTTGACAAATCGAGTATGTGTATACTTATTTATATAGTTATCTTGCTGTACAAGAAAAATTGGATCTACAAGAAACAGAAAACCTGAGAAGGAAAAGAAAATGCAAGGAAACATCAATAGTGTGTGAAAATGTGTTGTGGTCCAGACTCAGATCCCACAGGCCTCTCCCTGGGTGTATATGGCTAAGAAAGTGTATCCCAAACACTGTGGGAAGGTCTGGAGACTGGGGTGAGGGGGAAGGAAGGATAGAGGGATGAAGGAAGCTGAAGACAATCCCTCTCCTTAAGGAGCTTACACTTTAATGGGGTTGACAAAATGTAATCAAATAAATACAAAGTAATGAATATGCAGGATAAATAACGAAGGAAAACAGGAGAATTAAGAGGGATTAGGAAGGCTTCCTGGAGAAGGTGGGACACCCAGAAGGTAGAAATGAGGAGGGAGAGGGTTCCAGCTAAGTTGGGAATCCAAAGAACGGCTCTGGAGCCCAGAGGAGGTCAGGGTCATTGGATCTGAGAGACCCAGTGGTGGGAAGAAAGGCATAAGAAGGCTGAAAAAGTGGGCAACATCTAGCTCATGAAGAGGGGAATGGAGGAAGATTTTGTGTCTGATCCTGGTGCGGATGGGGAACCACTAGAGTTTCTGGGGCTGGGGACTAACAGGGTAGGGCCAGCAATTGGGCACTTCCCTCTCTTGGCCAAATGGGGGATGCCTTGGAATGAGGAGCTTCCTGAAGCAGACTGACTCCCAGCAGGCCATTGTAAGAGTCCAGGGTGAAGTGATGGGGGCCTGTACCAAGCCGGCTGCAGTGTCTGCAGAGAAGGGGATGAACTGGGGAGGTTGTGTAAAAGTAACATGGCCATTGTTGGATAAGGGGGGTGAGACATGGAAGTCAAGGCTGATTCCTGGGCTAAGAGTTTGGGGTATTGGGAGGATGGTGTTATCCTTGCTAGTAAGTGGGAAAGATAGGTAGGGGAGACTTTAGGGGGAAAGATAATGAGTTCTATTTTATATAAATTCAGTTTAAGATACCTATTAGATGTTCTTCCAAGATGTCTGAAAGAAAAGGGGAAGGAGAGAGAGCTCAGTTTCACTGCCTCAATTTTCAAAGCAAAATAAGAAATAAGACACTTAGATGAGAGCTTTTGGGTAGTCAATGATCAACCCACATTTATTAAGCACCTACTGTGTACCAGGGACTGTCCTGAACACTGGGGAGTCAAAAGTTTGCTAGTTGTAAAAAAGGAAGTTAAAGGTGAACTATATATGAAAAATAGGGGATAAATCAGATGTTTTAAAGAAGAAAACAGAATAATGGCAAAGTAAATTTATCCTTACAAAAAAGAACCAAATAAAAGAATTATTGGATAAAGGAGTGAGACACAGAAGTCAAGGATGATACCTCCATTATAAGTTTGAAGGACTCCAGAATAATAGAATCTATTAAAAAAGGAATCATATCATTTTACTAGAAATGGAAGAACATGAAATGGAAGAGCATCTGAGACCAAGTGCAGTGGCCAAACATGTGATCTGCATGTAGCAGGTTGGAAAAATAGATGATCCCTCCAAAGTATCAAAGAATTTGCAGATGTGGCTATGTCTGCCTCATCTCATTTCACTTGACTCTTGATCCCCAATATTCTGCAGTTCCAGGGATGTTTTTAAAAAAATTATTCCTCATAAGTAATCTGCCGATATCTTAATTAGTGCCATCTCCAGCCCCACTTAATAAAATATTACATATTCCCATCATAGTTCCTCATTTCTGTATGATAAAATGTGAACATTAAGGAATAGATGCTATTAGTAAGTGAAAAGCAATCTTAAAGCAAAGACATAATCTGTTTTGGCTATGACACATCATACCTAGTGTTATCTCAAGCCCTCAATAAAACAATAGATAACTCTTCTTGATTTGGTTGGAAATAGTCCCATACCACTTAGTTTGGCCCTGAGTGTGAGTACCATCTCTTAAGAATCCTTTCGTCCAGATAAGACTTTATTTCAACCTTTTAGGAAATGAGCTATTTGCCTTTTTTTTTTTTTTTTGTTCCTCTCTTCAGGGATCATAAGTAGTATTTCAATTCTGGAGTCTTTAAAGTTCTAAATCTTGTGACATTTGATGTTTTAGGAGTCATTATCATTCAAGGATGTGGCTGTGGACTTCACCCAGGAGGAGTGGTGCCTCTTGGACCATTCTCAGAAAGAGCTGTACAAGGAGGTCATGCTGGAAATCTCCCAGAACCTGCTCTTCCTGGGTAAGGACCATTTGTTCTGGTAACTCTGAATCTGCCCTCAGAAGAATGTTTCATTTCCCTAGATATTATGCAAATCAAGAGTATTTTTTTCCAATTATTTGGAAAACAAAACTGGAGGACTTTCCTCTAGAAGGTCTTTCCTATAGAAATTCTTTAAATTATGTGATGGGATGTTGGAACTTTTCCTTGCTCCCCCTGAAGTTGTCTTTTAAAAAAATTTTAGGCAGATTCAAGTCAAAAGTCCATCCAATATTAGAGAATTTCAGATTTGGAGCCAATTTTAGAAGTTATGTCTTGTCTTACCTCTACCTAGATGTGAATTTTTACTGAAAAATCTCTGAAAACTGCTTATATAGCTTTTCCCTGAAGATGTGCAGTGAAGGGAACTCTCATATGCCAAGGAAACCCCTTCCTCCCTGGAATAGGTCTAGAATTTAGAAAGGTCTTCTTGTTAACAAGTGTAAATTGGTAATTCATTTCTCCTAATACTGCCTAATGTGTGTGAACAGTAAGGTAAACTGAAGTAATTCTCTTGGCAAGATCACATTTATCAAAAAATTTAAAAAATATTAAATGCATCCTTTTCATGATGCACTAAAAATTACATTAAATAAAGAACCAGGCAAAGATAGATTATTTACTTTCCAAGTAGTTTTTAGTCTAATTCTAAAGAATTAGTAATAAAAACAATAACTTCATCCAAGAGTGAAATAATGAAACAACATACCAAAATTTATGGAATGCATCCAAAGCAGTTCTTAAGAGAAATTTCATATTTCAAATATATGAATAAAATATAGAGAAAGGAGATCATGAATTAAACATGCAACTAAAAAAATTAGAAAAAAAGAATAAATTAGAAACCTCCATTTGGGCATTCAAATTAGAAATTGTGAAAATCAAAGGAGAGATTAATAAAATAGCTAGTCAGAGAACTATTGACCTAATAAAATAAAATTAAGATTTGGTTTTATGAAAAAACCAACAAAATAGATAAACTTTTAGTTAATTTGATTCAAAAAAGAAAATGAAATTACCAGCATCAGAAATGAAAAGAGTAAAATTACCATCAGTGAAAAAGAAATAAAAGCATTAATTAGCAGTTATTTTGCCCAACTATGTCAACAGATCCAACAATCTAATTGAAATGGGTGAATATTTACAGAAATAGAAATTATCCAGATTAAGTGAAGAGGAAAATTCTTAAATAACCCTATTTTAAAAATATAAATTGAACAAGCCATCAGTGAACTTCCTAAGAAAAAATCTCCAGGGCCAGATGAATTTACAAATGAATTCTACTAAGCATTTAAAGAACAATTAATTCCAATACTGTATCAGCCATTTGGAAAAATGACTGAAAAAGGAGTTCTCCCAAATTCCTTTTATGACACACAAACTGGTGCTGCTACCTAAACCAGGAGGAGCCAAAACAGAGAAAGAAAATTATAGACCAATGAATATTGATGAAAAATTTTAAAATAAAATAATAACAACTTCTAAGCAGAATGATATACTATGCTCAAGTGAGATTTATACCAGGAATCTAGGGATGGTTTATTATAAGGAAAACGATTGGCATAATTGGCCATATCAGTAACAAAACTAACAGAAATCTTATGATAATCTCAATAGATGCAGAAAAAGCTTTTGAGAAAATACAGGACCCATTCCTATTAAAAGCACTAGAAAGCATAGGAATAAATGGAGTTTTACTGAAAATGAAAAGCAGCATCTATCTAAAAACCATTAGCAAGCATTATATTTCATGGGAAGAAGCCAGACACTTTCCCAGTAAGATCAAGGGTGAAATAAGGATGCCCATTATCACCATTAGTGTTCAATATCATACTATAAATTTTGGCTTTAGCGATAAGAAAAGAAAGAAATGCAAGGAAAATTTTCTAAAAATATAACATTTCTTGGCAGAAGCATGCTGCCTACCAATAAAAAGTATCATGGTTTTGCCTCTGGTCAAAGAGCCAGAGCAGAGAGAAAGCTCCCCTTTTAAATATTTTGTCTTCATCCTTATTCTCTCTGTATTCCCCATACCTAGGATTTCCAGTTACCAGAGAAGATTTCATCTCCTACTTTCAGGAAGGGGAAGTACCATGGATTCTGGAGCCAAAAAACTTAAGGAACTTTCGTCCAGGTGAATGAGATAGAAGCAGATGTATGAGGGTTTTTGTTGTTGTTATTGTTGTTGCTGTTGTTTGTTTGTTTTTATCACAAGTCAGGCATGTATTATATTGACCTTAGGAAGAGGAAGGTCTGACTTGGAATTGCTTTTTTTGATACTTATAAGGAATGTGATCCAGGGCAAATCACTGAACCATTAAGCCTCAGTTTCCTCATATATAAAAATGAAGTGGTTTGACTTCATAGCCTTCCATTACCTAGAAGAAATCATTGTTTAGAACTTTGGGGCATAATAATATAAAATTATCCAAAAGGAGCTGAAGCTATCCAATATGATCACTTTCCTCGATTTTCGTCAAGGCAGCAAGTACTTATATATCCAGTACATCATATACTCTGTGCTGAGCACCCAGGATTCAAAGAAAGACAGGGGAAAAGCCCACTCTCAGGGACTTCACTCTTCATTGGGGAAGACAACATGCATCAACTATGTAAAAATAATAATAACTAACATTCATATAGTGCCTATCATGTTCCAAGCAAATTACAAATAGTATATTATTTGGTCCTCCCAATACCTGGGAGGTGAGTGCCATCATTATCCTCATTTTTTTTTTCTTTTTTGCTGAGGCAATTGAGGTTAAGTGACTTGCTCAGGGTCACACAGTGAGGGTCACTCAGGTCCTCCTGACTTCAGGGCTGGTGCTCTATCCACTGCGCCACCTAGCTGCCCCATTATCCTCATTTTACAGATAAGAAACTGACACAAACAGAGGTATTGTGACTTGCCCAGTGTCACGCTGGTAGATAGCGTCCACCATATTTGAACTGGAATCTTCTTGACTCTAGCTATAGTGCTCTGTTTAGCTAGCTCTGGTGGAAAATAACTTTGCATCATGGAGAAAGCTTTAAATAAGGGAGATAAAAGGATGGGAAACTTAAAATACTCCTACAGCCACTCATCTGGGATGGAGATAGATGGAAGACAAGGTACGATGAGAAGTGGAGGGGGGTCATGCTATTTCAATAATCATTTACTGGCATTGATCCATTTCCCTTCCCTCACCTGTTTCTGTTTCTAAGGCTAGATCTAAGGAAAGGTCAGTGGACATGGAGAAAAAGTAATTCTCACAATAAAATGTGCATGGGATGAATCTACCTTTAAAAAAATTAAGAGAATAGCAAAATGCATTAGGATGCAGAAGCAGAAAAAGTGTTGTATAAGAAATACCATTGACAGAAAGAATCACAAAATATTCAAATAAAAGGATGGCATGGCATGGCATTCTGTATACCTTACACAAGTATGGCCCTAAACTCACTCCACTCTGTGCCCTTTGACCCTATGATAACAAACAAAAAAGATTACATTAAGATGAAAAAGATCCACTTCAGCACCAAATTATAGCTGTTGATTTTCACTGTTGCAAAGATCTAGATACAAAGATAATACGCATATATTGGGAAATGACTGAAGAAATGATGGTATAAGAAGATAATGGAAGTTTATGGAGCCATAAAAAATGAGGAAAGATTCAGTGTCAGAGAAACCTGGAAAGAGTTATCTGAACTCTCATGTAGGGAGAAGTGAGCAGAAGCAGAAGAGTATCCTGTAGCAACACTTATCAATGCAATGAAAAACCATAACTCCAAAGCAGTAGTTCTCAAATTTTTTGGTTTTAGTATTCCTTTCAGGAATAAATACAAAGTTGTGCTGCTGCCTAGTCATTTCAACTGCTACTCATTTATACATTTTTGTTCTATGCATTTGCTATTGATTTGAGAATGATCTAGATAGCCTTTGCCCCCACAACTCCAAATTAATAATTTCATTTAATGGTATAATTATAAAACATTTTATCCTCCTTTAAATAAAAAAATTAATATGGGCTTTCTAATTTAATATGATAGGACCTGATATGTGTCAGTTACTAGTCTAAATACTTTATAGACATTATCAAATATGATCTTCACAACAATTCTTAAAGGTAAGTACTGTTATGCTAATTTTGCTAGGAAATTATAAGTAGAGAGGGGTTGTGACTTACCTGGGGTCACAGAGCTAGCAAGTGTCTCAGCTAGAACTTGAATTCACGTTTTCTTCCTTGCTATAAGTCCAACTCCACCAATGTACTGATAACTAGAATACAGTGAAAATGCTCTTTTTCACATGGATGAGGTAGAAAGTGAAGAGAAAATTTTAAGAGCTCTCTTTTTGAGAGAGGAAAATTTATATTTTATTTTTAGCTTTCCAACCAGGCACCAAGATGAATGACTAATTGGTATTAAAAGTAAAAGTATATTTTCTAATGGTTAATGACAAGTAGTGCCCAAGTGGATAAAATAGCCTCTGTAAGGAAGCCTCTTCAGATCTAACTTTTTTTCTTTTTGCCACTAAAGCATTAGCTACACCCTCTGAGAAATCCTGGTAAAAAGAAAAAAGTTAGATCTGAAGAGGCTTCCTTACTGAGCTGGGTGGCGAGCTTGAACATTCACTAGTTGGATGGACAGTAACATAAACAGAAAATGAGTTCAGATCAGGAAGTAGCCTTAATACTGCAGTGAGAGTCAACATAAGGTCTCTTTCTGTAGAATGTATGTGGTGGTACAAGATGATTTGTAACATGCATTGCCAGTGATCAGGTTTTCCAAAGAGCCAGCCTTCTGTACTGAAAGAACAGAGACATATGTAATCACAGTGCTAGTGAGATGAGATTATAAGGTAACCTTATATGAGGTTATTTCTCTGATGCAGTTTACAGAAAGCAAACATGCATGCCTGTGCCCATCCATTGGCAAGTGATTTGTATTTGTATTTCAAACCTTTCTGGCAGTTTGGAAATAATTTGATGTTAGGTTGACAAATGGAAAGAATTTGTTGCACTTAGCCCCAAATGGACAGGGTTTGATGTCATTATTGCATGATCATCCGCACCATTTTGTGCCCCATCTTGAGTCAATGAAAGTACATTTTAGAAAATGTATGGCTAATGGCTGTCCTCAAGAAGTGATGAGCCAAAACAGAATGTATTCTATCTCAGAAGCATAGAAAAAAAATGGTTGATAATCATATTATGATCAGAGATGTGGAAATAGACAAAATTTAGATTAAAAAATAAATTTCAAGTGGTTTACCAAGGAAATTATTATGCTTAATGATTTAGTAATGAAATAATATGAATATTTAGTATATGTAAAGCAAAGAACAAAATATCTATTAGTCTTCATAGCATATAAAAAAAGTTGGATTTGATACTGAATATTATTACACGATAGTTAAGAATAAACCTGTTTCTCAACAGTCTATGAAATTAATAAAGAAGGTGCATGTGATATAATGTCAAATCTCATGTGTACAAAAAATCACAAAGTTTATTTGAGATTAGCAAAATAAAAAAGTGATTTTAAAAAAATGCATTTGAAAGGGCAATGAAGAAAGGCCATCTAGTGCTGTGAAAGGAGCACATCTAGCACAGGGTTTCAATTCTCATCTTAACTATAAGACTATGGGTCAGCTCACTCAGACATTCTGAGGTCATGCCATGAGTAGTGATATATAATGGTGATATACTCGTATTCTAGGTTTGTTATGAAACTCCAGTGTTACTGGATATGAAGCTCTCTGTTAAATCGTACTGTGGATATGAGCCCATAGCATTTTGAAATGGTTGAGTCTATTTAGATTTTAACTAGGAAAACAGAATGGAAATTCATTTCTTTTCTGCCATTCAAGTGAAGATCATCTATTTATAGGGGTATATGTGAGGGGTTTGCCTGCATGTATATACATGTGTGTGTGTATCTTTGTTTCTTCAGATGCAATGACCAGATTTAAAGTGAATGAGACTACTACAAACCTGAGCATTTCAGTGGAAGAATCTAGCCAGCTGAGATTCATGAGTGACAGTTCTTATGACTTTAATGTGAGAGAAATCAGTGACTCTGATATCAAGCTAAATAAAAATCTCACAGAATATTCAATCTTAAATCAGCGGAAGATAATGACCCGAAGGAATGACTTTCAGAATAGTAAATATGGGGAATGCTTTCCTGAACAGGTAGAGCTTAGTCAGTCCCATGATAAACCTCCTGGACTACAAATATATCAAGTTAATCAACAGAAAATGCCCTTCAGTTCAGATCTCACTGGACATCTGGAAAATTATAACGACAAAAAGCTTTATGTATGCAATGAAGGAAAAAAGGCCTTCTACTATGACTCGAAGATCATTAGCCTTCCGAAAATTTGCACTGAAAAGAATCCTTATGAATGTAATGAAGTTGTAGGAACCCTAACTCATCATTCATCTCTTTCTTACCATCCTGGATTTCATACTGGAATGAAAACACATGTATGTAATCAGTGTGGGAAGGCCTTTCATTTAAAATCAAATCTAGTTACACATCAGAAGATTCATACTGGAGAGAAGCTTTATAAATGTGATGAATGTGGGAAAGCCTTCAGCTACAGATCACGCCTTATTAGGCATCAGATTATTCACACAGGACAGAAACCTTATGAATGTAATCAGTGTGGAAAAACTTTCAGACAGAGCTCCATTCTTGCTGCACATCAGAGAATCCACACTGGAGAGAAGCCCTATGAATGTAGTCAGTGTGGAAAGTCTTTCCAACATAAGTACAGGCTTGCCGCACACCAGAGAATCCACACTGGAGAACAACTTTACAGATGTAATCACTGTGTGAAAACCTTTGCCTACAGATCAAGCTTCTTGGAACATCAGAAAATTCACAGTGGAGAGAAGCCTTATGAATGTAATCAATGCGGGAAAGCTTTCCTACGTAACTATGACCTTGCTACACATCAGAGAATTCATAATGGAGAGAAACCTTATGAATGTAATCAGTGTGGAAAGGCTTTCCAGAGGAAGTATAGGCTTGCTGCACACCAGAGAATTCACACTGGAGAAGAGCCCTATGAATGTAATCAATGTGGGAAAGCTTTTCAACAGAACTCTGACCTAGCTGCACATAAGAGAATTCATACCGGAGAGAAACCTTATGAATGCAATCAATGTGGAAAGTTCTTTCAGCAGAAAAGCAGACTTACTGCACATAAGAAAATTCACACTGCAGAGAAACTTTATGAATGCAATCAGTGTAGGATCCGTTTCCGACGTAAAAGTGACCTTGCAGTACATCAGAGAATTCATACTGGAGAGAAACCATACAAATGTAAACAATGCGTGAAAGCCTTTGCCTACAAAGCAAGCTTTTTGGCACATCAGAGAATTCATACGGGAGAGAAGCCTTATAAGTGTAATCAGTGTGGAAAGTCTTTCCAGAAGAAGTGCAGGTTCATTGCACATCAGGGAATCCACACTGGAGAGCAACCTTACAAATGCAATCAGTGTGACAAGTCTTTCCTGGATAAATACAAGCTTACTGCACATCAGAGAATTCACACTGGTGAACAACCTTACAAATGTAGTCAGTGTGACAAATCTTTCCAGGATAAGTACAAGCTTACTGCACATCAGAGAATCCATAGTGGAGAGCAACCTTACAAATGTAGTCAATGTGGGAAACCCTTCGTATACAAGTCAACCTTATTGGCACATCAGAGGATTCACACTGGAGAGAAGCCTTATAAATGTAACCAGTGCGGAAAGTCTTTCCAGAAGAAGTGCAGGCTTGCCGCACATCAGAGAATCCACACTGGAGAAAAACCTTATGAATGCAGTCAGTGTGGAAAGGCTTTTAGAGAGAGTTCCAGTCTTGCTACACATCAGAGAAACCACTCTGGAGAGAAGCCTTATGAATGTACTCAGTGTGGAAAGTCCTTCCAAAAAAAGTACAGGCTAACTGTACATCAGCGAATCCACACTGGAGAGCAACCTTACAAATGTAAGGAGTGTGGGAAAGCTTTCACCTACAAGTCAAGTTGTTTCGAACATCAGAGAATTCACACTGGCGAGAAGCCTTACGAATGTAATCAGTGTGGGAAAGCTTTCCTACGTAACCATGACCTTGCTGCACATCAGAGAACTCACACTGGAGAGAAACCTTATGCGTGCAATCAGTGTGGCAAATCTTTCCAGAAGAAGTACAGACTTACTGCACACCAGAGAATTCACACTGGAGAGAAACCTTACGAATGTAATCAATGTGGAATGGCTTTCAGGATCAGCTCTACTCTTGCTACACATCAGAGAAATCACACTGGAGAGAAGCCTTATGAATGTAATGAGTGTGAAAAATCTTTCTACCAGAAGTGCAGTCTTGTTGCACATCAGAAAATTCACACTGGAGAGAAACCACATGAATGTAATCAATGTGGAAAGTCTTTCCAGAAGAAGTACTGCCTTATTACACATCAGAGGATCCACACTGGAGAGAAACCTTATCAGTGTAATCAGTGTGGAAAGGCTTTCAGACTCAGCTCCACTCTGGCTATACATCAGAGAAACCACAATGGAGAGAAGCCTTATCAATGTAATCAGTGTGAGAAAGCTTTCCTACGTAACCATGATCTTGCTGTACATCAGAGAACTCACACTGGAGAGAGACCTTACGAATGTACTCAGTGTGGAAAGTCTTTCCAAAAGAAGTACAGACTTACAGCACATCAGAGAATTCACACCGGAGAGAAACCTTATCAGTGTAATCAGTGTGGAAAGGCTTTCAGAATTGGCTCCAGTCTGGCGACACATCAGAGAAACCACACTGGAGAGAAGCCTTATCAATGTAATCAATGTGGGAAAGCTTTCCAGCAGAAATGCAATCTTGCTGCACACAAGAAAATTCACATTGGAGTGAAACCTTATCCATGTAATCAGTGTGAAAAGTCTTTCCATAAGAAGTCCAGGCTTGTGACACATCAGCGAATTCACACTGGAGAGAAACCTTATGAATGTAGTCCATGTGGAAAGGCTTTCATATACCTCTCCAGTCTTGTTAAACATCAGCGAACCCACAGTGGAGAGAAACCCTATAAATGCAATCTGTGTGTAAAGGCTTACCAGCAGAAGTTCAGGCTTGTTGTACATAAGAGAACCCACATTGGAGAGAACCATTAATGTAATCGGTGTCAGAAAACTTTCCAATGTAATGCTGATCTCATTGCATGTCACAGAATTCACATGGGAGAGAAATTCCTGTAATCAATATGGAAAAGCTTTCAAAATCGTCTGCATTATTTAGCATCATCGCTAAACAGTAGAGAATCCGTACTGGAGAGAAACGAGGAATATAACCAATGGCAGCAAGTCATCTCTTATTTCCCATCAGACAATGCATTCTAGATGGAAATCTTATCACTTTAATGAAAGAGGAAAGACAGTGAAATGAAATATAGAACTTGTTTATATCAGAAAAATCATTGTGAGGGGAAGATGTCTATTGACTCAATGTCAAAAAGCCTTCAGCCAGAAATCATCTCTTATTTTGTATCAGAGTATTCAGCGTGGAAAAAAAGACTTCTGAATGTTCTGATAGGGACATGGATTCATTTGGAAGAGGGAGATCCATAGACAATAATGTTCATATTGGATTGAAGGCTTATAAAAACCAGTGTTTGTAAGAAGAGCATCCTTCACCTACAGCTCATGTTTGACCGTACTTTGGCAAAATCATGCTAGACATAATAGTCTTGGATCTCATTAACAAAGGAAAGTCTTTTGCTGAAGCACAGATTTCATATGGTCTCTTAGTATGAGAGACCTCATTAGAAATCCCAGATTTCATTTTGTGCATAAACTCCTATAAATGTCATGATTTTTTCTCTGAAATCCTGCTATTTGTCATTTCCTTTTGTTATTTCGCAGAATTCATATGCTATAGCTTTTTTAGTCCTTCCCCAATTAATTGGCACTCATTTTGTTTCCTTTTATTTGCTGGCACAAAAAAATCCTCATAAATATCTTGCTATCTGTTGGAGATCTATTTCTGCCATATTTTCTTTGACCAGTAGCTAGATAGCCCAATAGTGCTGTGCTTGGAGTCACAAAATCTGAGTTCATTTTGATTTCAGAAAGTTACTATTATCCTGGACAAATTACTTAACCTATTGTTATCTGATCTATAAAATTTACAAAATTGAATAACAAGAGCACCTACCTGCTACAGTTGATGTAAGCATCAAATGAGACAATATTTATAAAATGCTTTCTATGATTTAAATCACTATGGAAATGCTAACTTCTTTTTTTTTTGCTTAGACAATTGGGGTTAAGTGACTTGCCCAGGGTCATACAGTTAGGAAGTGTTGAGTATCTGAGACCAGATTTGAACTCAGATCCTTCTGAATTCAGGGCTGGTGCTCTATCTACTGCACCACCTAGCTTCTTCAGAAATGCTAATTTTTTAAATGATTAGTATTCCTTGGGTCTTAAGTGTCCTAAAGGAGTGGGTAAGTTTCAACATCTGGACAATTCACTTTTCTTTTAATTCAAATTGATATTCAGAACAGTGTAGAAGAAAGCATTATTTGTAAAGGATAGAATTCAAGTTTTGCAATCAAGAAGTTTTGGCTTCAAATCCTTTTTAAAGTACTCTCTAGCTTTGTTAAATCTGCACAAGGAAAATCCTCTCTCTGCCTTACTCCGCTCATCTCTGAAATGAGATTGACTCCAGCTTCTAGTCCCTTCCAACCCTAAAGATATATTTTCAGCACAAGTACATTCATCTCTTTCTTTCTCACAGCCTCTTCCAATATTCTAGGAAAGAGGCTCATCAAGACCAAATCTGAAGCTATAATAGAATAGTAGAAATCTGAACTATTTTGTCCAATTTAAAAATAAACATTGTGAGAAATGGAATTGATCAGGTCTGTAATATATAAAAGAAAAAAAAAAGTATAATAAACACGTGTTCAGTCAATCCAAACACCTCCACTATACAGCCAAGACTTACTTACCAGTAAAATGTGCTGGAAACACTGGAAAATAGCCTGGCAGAAAAAAGATAGTCTAACATTTCACATTGTCTACTAAGATTAGTTCTTCATAAATTATTTTTTCATAATTCCAATTTTTTAGTATACAATTTCTTATTTTTATCTTTAGTTAAATTTAAAGCAATTCTTTAACATTTGTTTTTATACTTAAGAGTTTCAGATTCTCTCCCTCCATTAAGATGGCACATGTGAAGTTATGCAAAACATTTCTATAAAAGTCATGTTGTAAAAGAAGAACATAGTTGTCCCCCCCCCAAAAAAAAAAACCCAGTCAATTCTTTTTCTGGGTATAGATAGAATTTTTCATCATTACTCCTTATAGTAGTTGTGGATCATTGGATTGCTGAGAATAGCAAAGTCAGCTGGTCATCCCAGGATATTGCTATTACTTTGTACACAGTACATTTCGTTTTGCTCGAGTTCACAGAGAATTTTCCAGCTTTTTGAGAGCATCCTGCTCATCATTTCCCATAGAACAATAATATTCCATTATAATCACATACCACAATTTATTCAGCCATTCCCCATTTGATGGGTACCCTCTCACTTTCCATTTTTTGCCCTGAAAAGAAGCATATTTTTGTACATATTCCTTTTTTTTAATATTTTGGGGGGGATTCATGCCTAGTAATAGCATTGTTAGGTCAAAGGATATGCATCATTTTATAGCCCTTTGGGCCTAGTTCATATCTTTTGATCATTTATCAATTGGGAAATGTCTTTTTCTTTTACAAATTTGACTCAGTTTCCTATACACTTGAAAAATGAGGCCTTCATCAGAGAAACTCACTTCAAAATTCTTTTCTGAATTACTATTGCTAACAGTATTTCCCATTTGTTCATTCTATTCTTTTCTTTCACTGTGTCCCTCCTCAAAAGTATTTTGCTTCTGACTACCCTGTCCTCCAATATGTCCTCTTTTCTACCACCTCCCCCCCCTTCTGTATTTACTTTCTCCAACTTTCCTACAGGATAAGCTAGATTTCTATATCCATTTTGAGTGTGTATGTTATTTCTTCTTTGAGCTAGTTCTGATGAGAGTAAGGTTCACTCACTCTCTGTTCCCTCCCCCTCTTCCCCTTCACTGTAAAAGTTTTTTCTTGCCCTTTTCATGGCAGATAATTTATGCCTTTCCCTGTCTCCCTTTCTTCCAGTACATTATTCTCTTACCCCTTAACTTTATTATTTTAGATGTTACCCCTTTATATCCAAATTACACTTGTGCTGTCTCTGTCTCTATCTCTCTCTCTTTATATGTATACATACATATATATATATATATATATTCCTAGCTGTCATAATAACGTTATTGCAAGTTGCAAGTGTCATTCTCCTATGTATGTAATAATATGTAGTATTACTATGTATGCTATGTAGTAATATGTAGTATTACTATGTATACTATGTAGTAATATATGTATGTAGTAATGTGTAGTATTACTATGTATACTATGTAGTAATATGTAGTATTACTATGTATACTATGTAGTAATATAAACAGATAAATCTTATTAGGTCCCATAAGATATCACTTTCCTGATGACTTCCTTATGCTTCTCTTAAGTCCCATATTTGAAAATCAAACTTTCCATTCAGCTCTGGTCTTTTCATCATAAATGCTTGGAAGTCCTCTATTTCATTGAATTTCTACCTTTTCCCTAAAGGATTATACTCATTTTTGCTGGATAGGCGATTCTTGCTTGTAATCCTAGCTCCACCACTCTCTAGAACATCATATTCCAAGGCCTCCAGTTCTTTAATGTAGAACTTTCTAAATCCGGTGTTATCCTGACTGCCCCTCTAGAATATTTGAATTATTTCTTTCTGAATATTTTTCTTCCTGACCTGGGAGTTCTGAAATTTGATTATAATATTCCTGGGAGTTTTCATTTGGAGATCTCTTTCAAGAGGTGATTGGTGGATTCTGTCAATTTCTATTTTGCTCTCTGGTTCTAAAATATCAGGACTATTTTTCTTGATAACTTCTTGAAAAATGATGTCCAGTCTCTTTTTTTTTTTTTTTTTTTTTTTTGACCATGACTTTCAGGTAGACCAATAATTTTTAAATTGTCTCTCCTGGATCTGTTTTCGAGGTCGGTTGTCTTTCACTTTTTTTTAAAAAAAATTCTTTTGTTTTTGTTTTAGTGTATCTTGATTTCTCATAAAACCATTAGCTTCCATTTGCTCATTTCTAAGTTTTAAGGATTTTTCCTTGATGAACTTTTGTATCTCCTTTCCCATTTAAACAATTTTGCTTTTTAAGGTATACTCCTCATCAGATTTTTGCGTTTTCTTTCTTTTCTTTCTTTCTTTTTCTTTTTTTTTCCCTGAGGCAATTGGGGTTAAGTGACTTGCCCAGGGTCTCACAGCTAGGAATTAAGTGTTTGAGGGCAGATTTGAACTCAGGTCACAAAAACTTAATGCATCTAAAATAGATAAGATGGTCCAACTGGGGTGAATTTTTGGGCAAGTCCAGAAGTGTCCTTGAGAGACTGGGCTTTGAATGAGAAAGCAAAAAGAGAAGTCCTATATATGGAATTGATTATTAATATAAAAAGAAAATAATCATTTTCCTCAAAATGCTCATTAAATTAATCTGATTGAGTCTCCAGATCATGAGAATCTTATTTTATTCATTCCAAGATCTGACAATAACAGCTCCTTAAGAAAGAGGTCCCATTTTGAATTAAAAAAACAAAAAAACCAAAAAACTGCTGAGATTGAATTGGCTCAAAGCTGTAAGTGCCATATATATTACTTCAGGGGGAATTTGATAATTTTCTATAATCAGTAGTCAGACAAATTCACACTACAACTTTTTTTTTTTTTTTGCTGAGGCAATTGGGGTTAAGTGACTTGCCCAGGGTCACACAGCTAGGAAGTGTTGTGTCTGAGTCCAGATTTGAACTCAGGTCCTCCTGACTTCAGGGCTGGTGTTCTATCCACTGCACTACCTAGCTGCCCCCACACTACAACTTTTATATTATAAGCAAACTTGTAAATCCTCCCCTCCAAATCCTCTTGGAACCATCAGTGTGGGGAACTGCAGCCATCAGACCTGGGAAAAGAGCTTGTTTGGGTTCCATAGTTCCCATACAAGGAATGGGTTTATTAAGAATCTCCAAGTTTGTTTCTGATGTAGAAGTGGTTACTAATGATTGTCCCCTAAACATGGCGAGTTTAAAGAGGGACAAAAGAAAAAGTGAGAGGTTGGAATCTCTTCTGGGTTCGAGTCCTGCCAAACTTTATTGCAACTTGATGAAACTAAAAATAATCGTGTCCTGCCCTAAGTATAGTGAGGTTTGCTGTTTGAGATAAAGTCTCTTGGCAATATTACTGATTGTTTGGAGTTTGGGATTCAGATGTGATTGTCTGATGGATCATTAAATCAGTAATCCATCATTTGAGAGAAATGGCACAAACAGGACATGTTCGTGCTCACAAATGGGACCATCTTTTCAGGCTGTCCCTCTGTCACCATTACTGACACCTTTCTACATGTCACTTTGGGACATTGCCTCTTTAACTTTTTAATGCAGTTTGTCTCCTACAGGCTGGGTATTATCCCCTTGACCCAGCTTCCCTGTGATTTGTCCCTATCTCTTTCCTCTCCGGACAGGGCCTTTAAGCAGGGCTGCCTCTAGGCTCCTTTTTGTCTTAAAGAAGCTGCAGAAATAGGGACCTTGCTCTCACAAATGAATTTGGATCCCGGCTTTTTGAAGGGGGAGGGGATGATGGGATTCTAATTGTTGCCTCCTAGCCCCAAACCCCACAGCAGTCACTGTAGCAACATGAAGGTCAGTGTGCTCTGGTGATCATGGACTTATCATGGAAATCAGCCAATAAGGAAATAGCACCAACAGCCTGTAGAACAGGACATTAGGGCCCAAACCTCATTAAATCTTCCCCCGACGTGGGGCCTGCTCATGCCCTCCTCTGCCATCATCAGGTGACCCTCTGCTGTTATGATATCGTTATTTTACATTAATACCCCGCCCCCCATGGGCTTTTCTGCAAGCTTTCTGCACAGTGGATGGGCATTTCCACCAAGCCTTAAGGAGCTCCCCTCCCTTAGTAAAGTCCCACACTGCTGGCCTTGGGGTAGAACGGGTGCCACCTCCTCAGTGGGAGTCCCGGGCTGGTCTTGCTGGGCAGCTGACTCCTCCCTGGAGCCCGGCCCCAGAGCATCACAATCCTGTTAAACATCTTGCTTTGGAGCTGGCCCGGGTCCTGAATTCTTTCAGAGGTGACACCGTGCACACACCTGACACCCCAACGGGACAGAAGGGTCCTTCCCCGTGCAAAGATGGCTCCCTGGATAGCATCTGTCCTAGAGATAACCGCTTTCAAGTTCAGCCTCAGGTGGCCCAGGAAGGCCAGTTAACCTCATTTGCCTCAGTTTCCTCAGTTGTAGAAGGAAATTAGAAACCATTTCAGTATCTTTTAGCCAACAAGAGCCTAAATGGCGTCAGGAAGGGTCAGGCAGGACTGCAAAGCCTGAACAAGCCTTGGATCAGAGCGTCAGTTAGCCTGGCTGGCCCAGGAAGCGAAGGAGGCCCCAGGGCCCCCCAGGCTTCTGTGGGAATGTGGGACTGGGGGTGCTATAAGCCGGAGCCACTGGGTCCTACAGCCTAGGATGGGGGTGTACTTCTGATCTTTGAGTGTGGGGGAGGAAACTGAGGCAAATAGGAGAGGGGACTGCTCCAGGGTCACATGCTGTCCAGGTGGGGAAACTGAGGCAGATGGGAAGGGGGGGAACTGCTCCAGGCTCACACATGTCCCAGGGATCTGAGGTTAAGATCTGAGCCCAGAGCCCACTGGCTGCAGGTCCAGCATTCTGCCCCCATCAGCCCAAGCCTCTAATTCCTGGGGAGCACTCCTGCAACCCCAACCTCAGAAACCCTCAGCCTCCACCTCAGTTTCCCTGTCTGTAAGAATGGGCTGAAGATAGCACCACCTCTCACAGGAGCTGTGCGCATTCATTAGGTGCCTACTGTGTGCTTAGCTGTGGCCTGAACTCTGGGGTCAAATAGAGGATGGATCTTGGCCCTCAGGAGCTTACGGTCTAAAGGGTCGCCCGGAACCGGAAATAGAAAAGGGGGTAGGGGTGTGGGAAGAAGCCGACCCAGAAGAATGACGTCACAAACCCTCTCCAGCCAGGGAGTCTTAGGCACGTGGCCAGCTCCATTCCAGAATGCCTTGCGGTGATGTCACGTTTCCCGCATCTCCCCTGCTTTCCCCCGCCCCCTGCCTCGGCCCCTCCTCCCGCAGCCCCAGAGCATGCTGGGAGTCTCCCAGTGCGCAGGTCCAGCTTCCTGGATCCCGGTTTGTTTCCTTTTCCTTCTCCGGCTCTGGGTGAGTGAGAGGAGGGGAGGAGGCCGTCAGTGCGCAGGCGCGTCTCCGCTCTCCACGCGGCGTGGGAGCCCCCAGTTCTTTCCACCTTTCTCCCCTTTCCAATACGCGGGGACCCAGATGGGGTCAGCTGTGCAGGGTCAGAGTGTGGGGGTGCGCGTTACTGGGTCTGAGTTGTGTGACGGCACGTGGGTGTGTGACAGCACGCGGGTGTGTGAGCACGTGGGTGTGTGACGGCACGTGGGTGTGTGACAGCACGTGGGTGTGTGACTAACTGCACCTGTTACCTGCAGCCGGGAGTGATTTCACCTGCGTGGGCTGAGATGGGGATGGGGGAGGGGCCAGGGCCTGGGCCTCCCCGGCGCCCGGGGGGGGGGCCGGCTGCCAGAGCAAGGGGTCAGAGCCTGGGCTTGGGATCAGGAAGGCTGACCTGCAGGAGTTCTCTCCAGACCCTTCGGGGGAGCCCAAGTCACTGAAGTCACTGACCTGTCTGCCTCGGTTTCCCCATCTCTAAAATGAGAGCTCCGGTGAGGGGCAGAAGAGTCAGACACTTGTGCAACAACTGAGGAACGAGTTCGAGAGGAAGGAACAAAGAAAGGACCACGTTTCAGGGAGTTTGGCCTGGAAAAGGACTGAGACAGAATGATGGCTCTGAGGGTGGGGAGGGTTCAAGGAAGGTTTTCTTAAAGGTGGAGAGCTGGCTCTGTTTGGAAGCGACCAAATGATAGGGAAAGCTTCAATGTTGGAGGAAGCTGGGTTTGGGGAATGAGTGAGGAGGTCATGCTGGAGAATGTCCAGAATCTGCTGTCCTTGGGTAAGGACCGTTTTTTGAGTTTTCTTGGTTTTAATTGTCAGGGCAAAATCAGCCCAAGTGACAGAGAATGGATCCGTACTCTAGTGCTTCTCAGCCTTGGAAGTAGTACTAAGTGCAGAGTTATTTGCACGCACCAAATCTCCCTCTGCTGTGGCCTTGTTAAATTATTTTCCATCCCTCAGGTAGCTGATGTTGATGGTATACTGTTCCTTAGTGATGGTGTCTGACCACTTCAATGAAAATGTTGTGCTAAGAAAATTGGGAGGGCATTCTGGTAATGTGGCAGAATAGGACAGGAGATACTGGCTCTCCAGGAATCTTCCTAGAAACAAAGAAGTAGCTAAACATGCCAAAGTTGTCCTCTGAAGATAACTGGATCGGGCCCTAGGAAGGCTCTGACCTCCTCGGGTGAAGATTTGACCTAACCGAATGCAAAAACCTCTAGATAGACCTTAAGGCTGAATCACCAAAAAGTGACCTTGGGGGCCTTTGGGTTGCCTGTGCTTTGTGCTTTTGCCTCAGGGACAGTGTGTAGGGGTCAAAGAGTTAAGGTGGAAGGTTGGAGCACCTTTTGCTGTGACTGGACACAGAAAGTGAAATTTAAAGTCTCTTCAGAGAGAAATATCAAATGGTCACATGCCCAAAACAAGTTCTTGGAAGAACATTAAAAGGACTTCAAAAATCACAGAAGAAATTCAGGAAAAATTAAGGGTAAAAAATGAGAGCAACCCAACAAAATCAAGAAAATTATGAAAAGAAAGTCAGCTAATTAGAAAAAGAGACCCCAAAACTTAAGAAATAAAATTTCTGAAAAACTAGAATCAGGGAAGAGGATGCTAATAATGTTATGAGACCAAAAATACTAAAAACTAAACCAATGGAAAAATAGAAGAGAATGTACAAACAGGTTATGAGATATCTGATATGGAGAATAGATCAAAGAGATAATATAAGAATTGTTGGACTACCTGAAAGTTATCTTTCTAAGAAGTGTCTAGATATATTATTTTTAGATATTAAGGAAATTTGCCCACAATTTTTAGAGCAAGAGGCTAAAGTGGTAGTAGGAAAAAAAGCATACCACCTTTCACCTCTTCAAAGAGATCCTAAGATGAAAACTTGTAGAAGTATCATGGCCAAGTTTCAAAGATCTCAGGTTAAGGAGGATATAATAAAAGCAAAAAGGAAAAAAACAAAACAAACAAAAAAACTACTTAAATATTGTGGAGCTACAGTCAGAATACCATAAAACCTAGCAGTGTCTGCATTAAGAGACCACAGTGGTTGGGATATTATATTTCATAGAACAAAGGAGCTAGGGTTAAGACCAAAAATAACAATCCAGGCAAGCTGGTATGGTCCTGAATGAAAAAAAAAAAATGGATATGTGATGAATTGAGAGACATTCAGATATTTATGACAAAAAGAACAATTCAATGGAAAATTAGACTCAGAAATGTAATGTAAATATCAAAGACCAGTCATAATGGATTGTAGATGGTCCAGTTTTACTTTTTCTGTGGGAAAATGGTTATCAGTACTCTTAAAAATGTCATCATTACTTGGGTAGTTTAAAAGAAAACCTTGCACTGAGCTCATAATAATGAATTGATTCTAAAAAAATAATGAGTTGAAACAATTTATCATAGCAACAAGATAATAAATCTACATAATTTTTTATTAAAACTTTTTATTTGCAAAACATATGTATGGGTAATTCTTCAATATTTACCCTTACAAAGCTTTCTGTTACAAATTTTCCCCCTAGTCCCCATCCCTCTCCTAGATGGCAGGAAATCCATTACATGTTAATTATGTTAAAATACTTGACAAGTCAAATATATGTATACATATTTCCACATTTATCATTGTTGTGCAAGAAAAATTGTATCTACAAGAAAAAAAATCAGAAAGGAAACACAATGCAAGCAAACATCAATAGAGAGCATGAAAATGTTATGTTGTGGTCCACATTTCATATCCCTCTCTCTGGGTATATATGGCTTGCTTCACTGAACAATTGGAACTGGTTTGAAACATTTCATTGTTGAAGAGAGTCATGTCCATCAGAATTGATCGTCATATGGTCTTGTTGCCGTGTATAATGATTTCCTGGTTCTGCTCATTTCACTCAGCATGAGTCAATGCAAGTCTCTCCAGACCTCTCTGAAATCATCCTGCTGGTCGTTTCTTACAGAACAATAATATTCTATAACATTCGTATACCATAATTTATTCAGCCATTCTCCAGCTGACGGGCATCCATTCAGTTTCCAGTTTCTTGCCACTACAAAAAGGGCTGCCACAAACTTTCTTGCACATGTGGGTCCCTTTCCTTCCTTTAAGATCTCTTTGGGATATAAGCCCAATAGAAATGCTGCTGGGTCAAAGGGTATGCACAGTTTGATCACTTTTTGAGCATAGTTGCAAATTGCTCTCCAGAATGATTGGATCCATTCACAGCTCCACCAACAATGTATCAGTGTCCCAGTTTTCCCACATCCCTGCCAACATTCATCATTATCTTTTCCTCTCATTTTAGCCAATCTGACAGGTGTGTAGTGGTACCTCAGAGTTGTCTTAATTTGCATTTCTCTGATCAATAGTGATTTGGAGCACTTTTTCATATGACTAGAAATAGTTTTAATTTCATCATCTGAAAATTGTTCATATTCTTTGACCATTTATTGATTGGAGAATGGCTTGAATTCTTATAAATATGAGACAATTCTCTATATATTTTAGAAATGAGGCCTTTATCAGAACCCTTAAATGTAAAGATGATTTCCCAATTTATTGCTTCCCTCCTAATCTTGTCTGCATTAGTTTTGTTTGTACAAAACCTTTTTAACTTTATAGTCAAAACTATCTATCTGGTGTTCAGTTAAGAGTTCCAGTTCTTCTTTGGACATAAATTCATTCCATCTCCACAGGTCTGAGAGGTAAATTATCCTATGTTCCTCTAATTTATTTATATTACTCTTTATATCCAAATGATGAACCCATTTAGATCTTATCTTGATATGTGGTGTTAGGTGTGGGTCAAGCCCTAATTTCTTCCACACTAGTTTCCAATTTTCCCAGCAGTTTTTGTTGAATGGTGAATACTTCTCCCAAGATAAGTACTGGGGTCTTTGGATTTATCAAACACTAGATTCCTATAGTTATTGCCTAGTTTGTCCTGTGATCCTATCCTATGCCACTGATCGACTACACTATTTCTCAGCCAGTACCAAATGGTTTTGATGACCACTGCTTTATAATATAGTTTTAGATCTGGTACAGCAAGGCCACTTTCATTTGCTTTTTTTTTTTCATTAATTCCCTTGAAATTCTTGACCTTTTGTTCTTCTAAATGAACTTTGCTACTATTTTTTTCTAGATCTGTAAAATAATTTCTTGGGAGTTTGATAGGTATGGCACTAAATAAGTAAATTAGTTTGGGTAGTATTGTCATTTTTATTATATTCGCTCGGCCTACCCATGAGCACTTGATGTTTTTCCAGCTGATCAGATCTGACTTTATTTGGATGGAAAGTGTTTTGTAGTTTAGTTCGTATAGTTCCTGACTTTTCCTTGGCAGATAGATTCCCAAATATTTTATACTATCAACAGTTATTTTGAATGGAATTTCTTTTTGTATCTCTTGCTGCTGGACTTTGTTGGTAATATATAAAAATGCTGATGATTTATGTGGATTTATTTTGTATCCTGCAACTTTGCTAAAGTTGTGAATTGTTTCTAGCAGTTTTTTAGTTGAGTCTCTAGGGTTCTCTAAGTATACCATCATGTCATCTGCAAAGAGTGATAATTTGGTTTCATCATTACCTACTCTAATTACTTTAATTTCTTTTTCTTCTCTTAATGCCAAAACTAGCATTTCTAATACAATATTAAATAGTAATGGTGATAGTGGACATCTTTGTTTCACTCCTGATCTTATTGGGAATGGTTCTAGTTTGTCTCTATTACATATGATGCTTGCTGATGATTTTAAGTAGATACTACTAATCACTTTAAGGAAAAGCCCATTTATTCCTATACTCTTTAGTGTTTTTAATAGGAATGGGTGTTGGATTTTATCAAAAGCTTTTTCTCCATCTATTGAGATAATCATATGGTGTTTGTTAGTTTGGTTATTAATAAAATTGATTATGCTGGTAGTTTTCCTAATATTGAACCAGCCCTGCATTCCTGGTATAAATCCTACTTGGTCATAGTGTATTGTCCTGGGGATGACTTTCTGTAATCTCATTGCTAATATCTTATTTAAAATTTTTGCATCAATATTCATTAGGGAAATTGGTCTATAGTTTTCTTTCTCAGTTTTCACCTTACCTGGTTTAGCTATCAGCACCATATCTCTCATAGAAGGAATTTGGTAGTACACCTTCTTTCCCTATTTTCTCAAAAAGTTTGTATAGTATTGGAATTAATTGTTCTTTGAATGTTTGGTAGAATTCACATGTAAATCCATCTGTCTCTGGAGATTTTTTTCTTAGGGAGTTGATTAATAGCTTGTTCTATTTCTTTTTCTAAAGTGGGGCTATTTAAATAATTTATTTCCTCTTCTGTTAACCTGAGGAATCTATATTTTTGCAGATATTCCTCCATTTCATTTAGATATCAAATTTATTGACATAAAGTTGGGCAAAGTAACTCCTAATTATTGCTCTAATTTCCTCTTCATTGGAGGAAAGTTCTCCCTTATCATTTTTGAGACTAACAATTTGATTTTCCTCTTTCCTTTTTTAAATCAAATTAAATAAAGGCTTTTATCTATTTTGTTGTTTTTTTTTCATAAAACCAACTCTTAGTTTTATTTATTAATTCAATAGTTTTCTTATTTTCAATTTTATTACTCTCCCCTTTTATTTTCAGAATTTCCAATTTGGTATTTAATTGAGGGTTTTTAATTTGCTCTTTTTTCTAGCTTTTTAAATTGTAAGCTCAATTCATTGATCTTCTCTTTCTCTATTTTATGCAAGTAAGCATCTAGAGATATAAAATTTCCCCTTGTTACCGCTTTGGTCGTATCCCACAAATTTTGGTATGTTGTCTCATTATTGTTAATTTCCTGGATGAAATTATTGATTGTGTCTTTGGTTTGCTCTTTTACCCATTCATTCTTTAAAATTAGATTATTTAATTTCCAATTAACTTTTGGTCTATTTTCTCCTGGCCTTATATTACATGTGAGTTTTATTGCATCATGATCTGAAAAGGATACATTTACTATTTTTGCTTTTCTGCATTTGATTTGGAGGTTTTTATGCCCTAACACATGATTAGTTTTTGTCTAAGTTCCATGAACCCCTGAGAAAAAAGTATACTCCCTTCTATCGCCATTCAATTTCCTCCAAAGATCTATCATACCTAACTTTCTAACATTTTATCTCCCTAACTTCTTTCTTATTTATTTTGTGGTTTGATTTATCTAATTCTGAGAGAGCAAGGTTGAGATCTCCCACTAGTATAGTATTACTGTCTATTTCTCCTTGCATCTCTGTTAGTTTCTCCTCTAGGAATTTGGATGCTATACCACTTGGTGCATATATGTTTAGTATTGATACCACTTCATTATCTATGGTACCCTTTTGTAAAATATAGTTTCCTTCCTTATGTGTTTTAATTAGATCTATCTTTGCTTTTACTTGATCCGAGATAAGGATTGCTACCCCTGCTTTTTTTTTTTTTGTTGTTCACTTGAAGCATAAAAGATTCTGTTCCAGTCCTTTACCTTCACTCTGTATGTATCTCTATGCTTTAGATGTGTTTCTTGTAAACAACATATTGTAGGATTCTGGCTTTTAATCTAGTCTGCTATCCGCTTCCTTCTTATGGAAGAGTTCATCCCATTCACATTCACAGTTAAAATAACTAAATCTGTATTTCCTGCCATCTTATTTACTCAGTTATGTTTTTTCTCTTTCCTTTCCCCTTTCTCCCTTCCCCACTCCCCAGTATTTTGTTTTTGATGACCACCTCCCTCTAACAGTCATCCCCTCTTTAGAATTCCTTCCTCTTTTTTACACCTTTCTCCTAATTTTTCTATTCTAGCTTCTATTAGTCTATCCCTTTCTTTTCCTCCTTTCCCTCCTACTTCCCTATAAGGAGGGACAAGTTTTTCTGTGAAACCAAATGTGTCTGATATACTCTTTTAGAGCCCAATCTGATGAGAGTAAGGTTCACACAATGCTCATCGCCCTCCCTTCTTACCCTCACTTATATTAGATTTTCTATGCCTCTTCATGAGATTTTACCTTATTTTTGCCTCCTTTTTTTAAAACTTTATTTTACCTCTTTTCCCCTCTTTTTCCAGTATGATATCCCTTCCACCTCTAATTTCTTTTCCATTATTATCAAAGTACAATCAAATTATACCCCCATTCTTTAAGTATACCCATAGTAGAAATAAAGTTCTCAAGAGTCCTTTCTTTTTTACCTTTTTATGCTTCTCTTGAGTTCTGTGTTTGGAGGTCAAATTTTTTGTCCAGATCTGGTCTTTTCATTAGAAATAGGTGAAAATCTCCTGTATCATTGAATGACCATCTTCTTCCCTGGAAGATGATGCTCATTCTAGCTGAATAGCTTATTCTTGGCTGTAATCCAAGTTCTTTTGCCTTTTGGAATATCTGATTCCAGGCCCTTCGATCCTTTAATGTGGAAGCTGACAGATCTTGTGTGATTCTAATTACAGCTCCTCAGTATTTGAATTGTTTCTTTCTAGCTGCTTGCAATATCTTCCTTGGTGTGATAATCCTGAAATTTAGCCACTTTATTCCTTGGGGTTTTAATTTTGGGGTCTCTTTCAGGAGGTGATCGGTGAATTCTTTTGATGGCCATTTTGCCTTCTGATTGTAACGCATCAGGGCAGTTTTCTTTCTTGATTTCCTGGAAGATAGAATGTAGGTTCTTTTTTTCATCGTGGCTTTCAGGGAGTCCAATAATCCTTAGATTGTCTCTCCTAAGATCTGTTTTCCAAGTCACTTGTTTTTCCTAGGAGATATTTCATATTTTCTTTTTTTTTTTTCATTTTTTTTTGTTTTTGTTTGACTGATTCTTGAAGTCTTATTGAGTCATTCACTTCCATTTGTTCAGTTCTAATTTTTAAAGTGTTATTTTCTTCAATTGCCTTTTTTAGCTCCTTTTGTAACTGTCCAATTGAATTTTTTGCCCATTGCATTCTTTTTCCATTTTACCATTTTTGTTTTTCAGTGAGTTGGTGTCTTTTTCATATCTCTTTTGTAGGGCATTATATCCTTCTTGCACTGATCTCAATTCATTTCCCCATTTTTCTTCTAAGTCTCTTTTGAGATTCTTTATGCAATCTTCCAGGAAGGCCTTTTGAAAAGGGGACCAGGTTATATCTCCCTTGATGGCTTCCTCTGGGGTTGCTTTCCCTTTAGGAACCTCAGGATCTGGGGTCTGCCCTTCTTTCTCTCCATAAAAGCTGTCTATGATGAGAGCTCTCTTCTGCTTCTTACTCATGTTTTAAGCTTGAGGTCTGATTCAAGCAGTGGACCCGCAGAAGTTTCAATTTGCCCTGGGGCAGTTTGCGGGTTGACTTCCTGTGTGGGACTGGTCTGACTACTTCCGCGCTAGGTCCACGCTCTCAGCTGCTCTTAATCCACCCTTTACCAAAGGCAGATCTGCCAAAGCACCTGCCTGCAAGCAGAGCAAAATGGCCCAAGTGTCTCCCAGGCACTTCCTGGGTGCCTAGAACCCACCAACTTCCGTCCCAACTCCAGTTTTCTGCCCCGGCTGCACTCTGGTGCTTGAGCGCGACAAGCAGCTGATCCCCTGCTCCTCCGAAACAGACCTGCTCCGGAGTTCTTCTAAGGTAATTTTTGATGGAAATGTGTTGTACTCCAAATGTTTGAGGGAGCCCTCACTCCAGAACCAGTTCAGAGGCTTAATTTGTTCTGGGTCTGAGGGAAGATCAGAGGAGTTCACAGAGAGTCGTGTCTGCACTCCGCCATCTTGGCTCTGCCCCCTAAATCTACATAAATTTCTATGTGTCACAAAGTTTGTACAAGAAGAGATTATTTTAAAAAAACACACTTTTAAAAATAACTCTAGATAGTATAAAGTATTTGGGAGTACAAATGGCAAAACAAAAATAAGGTATAAATAAACAAAATTATGAAAACCTTTATATACAAATAAAATCAGAATTAAATAATTGGGGAAATAGTAATTGTCCATGGGTAGGCATTTATATATTTTATATTATATATATATTATATCATATTATTATGATTTATATATTCATCCCAATTAAATTACTAAAATGATTCAAGCCCTTCTCCAACTGATAAGTAGTCAAAGGGTATGAACAGACAATTCTCAGATGAAGTAATTGAAATCATTTCTAGTCATATGAAAAGGTGCTCTAAATTACTATTGATCAAAGAAATGCAAATGAAGATAACTCTAAGACTACACACCTCTGAGATTAGCTAAAATGACAGGAAAAAATAATGATTAATGTTGGAGGGGATGTGGGAAAACTGGGATGCTAATGCATTGTTGGAGTTGTGAAATGATCCAACCATTCTGGAGAACAATCTGGAACTATACCCAAAGAACTATCAAAATGTGCATACCCTTTGACCCAGTAGTGCCATTACTGGGTGTGTATCCTAAGGAAATCATAAAGGAGGGAAAAGAACCTACATGTGCAAAAATGTTTGTAGCTCTTTTGTGCTAGCAAAGAAATGGAAAATGAGTGGATGCCCAATGGTCGGGGAATGGCTGGACAAGCTGTGATATGTGAATGTAAGGCAATATTATTGTTCTATAAAAAATAATGAACAAGCTGATTAGATAAAGGCCCGGAAAGATTTACATGAACTGACGCTGAGTGAAATAAGCAAAATGAGGAATATATTGTACACAGGACAACAGGAATGTGGGATAATCAACTGTGAAAGACTCGGTTCTTCTTAGTGGTTTAGTAATCCAAAGCAACTCCAATAGACTTTGGACTGAAAATGCCATCTGCATTTGGGGGGGGGGGAACCAAACCAAACAAACAAAACAAACAAACAAACAAAACCAACTAAGAAGACTGAACGTAAATCAACACATGTTATTTTCACTTCTTTTTTGTTTTCTTAGCTCTCCCATGATTTTTCCCCTTTGCTCTGATTTTTCTCTCCCAACATGATTCATAAAGCAATGTGTATTAAAATTAAATAGACTTAGTACAATAAAAAAAAAAGAATGGGGACAGCCAAGTGGTGCAGTGGATAGAGCACCAGCCCTGAAATCAGGAGGACCCGAGTTCAAATTTGGTCTCAGACACTTAGCACTTCCTAGCTGTGTGATCCTGGGCAAGTCATTCAACCCCAATTGCCTCAGAGGAAAAAAAAGAGAGAGAGAAGATGAGATACCTCATTTAAAATAACTCTAGATAGTATAAAATTCCTCCAAGTAAACATGCCAAAGCAAAAATCGAGGACCTAGATGTACATAAACATAAAAACATTTTATCCAAATAAAATCAAATTTAAATAAATGGGGAGAGATTGATTTTGCATGGACTGGCAGGGCCAATATGATAAAAACGACTATTTCACCTAAACTAATTAATATTGCCAATACCAACCCAATTAAATTACCAAAAACTTATTTTACTTAGAGAAAATAATAGGCAAATTCATTTGGGAAAATGAAAGATCATCAATATGAAAGGAACTAATGAAAAAATAATGGGGGAAAAAAAAAGATTTAGCAGAACCAGATCTTAAAACTGTATTATAAGGCTGAGATTTGAAGATTATTTAAACTGAGGTTTGAGATCACTAATCTGTTGTCATTAGGTCTGGTAGCCGTCTTGCCTTGAGGCTGCTGCTTTTGAGCAATGTGATTGTTTACCTCTGAATGAGTAAATCCAGATGAGTCAGTCCTCTGCAATGCACATCTCCTTTGCCACTCTCACATCCTATTTGTTTCTTCTTATAATGACATAGTCTATTTAATGCCAGTGTTTGCTCTGAGTAGTCCTGTGAAGTTTTATTACATGTAGGTGGGTGACGAGAAAGTTATGAACTTCACAAGTCTTCAATAATCATTGCTATTTGGTTTAATCCCAGTATTTATGTGTATGTATATTTTTGTATGTGTATACATGTTTGTTTGTTTTCTTCAAATGTAGAGACCAGGTTTGAAGTAAATTAAATGACTAGAAAGCTGGGAAATTTTGTGAAAGAACGTGACCTGCAAAGATTCATGAATGATGGTCCCTGTGACTTCAAATTAAGAGAAATCCATGACTTCAATATAAAGATAGATAAAAATCCAAAAAATGACTGTGAATTTGATAAAATTGGGAAGAAATTCACACAGTCCTCAGTTCTAAATCACTAAGAAAATGATCTCAGGGAATGACTATTTTGGGGATAGAGAATATAGGAAATACTTTGCTGAACTAGTAGAGCTTCTACAATTCCTTGAGAAGCCATCTGAAATGCAAATGAATCCAGATAATCAGTGGGAAATGGCCTTCAGCAAGAGTTCAAATCTCATTAGACATGCAAAAACTAATGCTGGAGAAGAGATTTGTGTAAATAATAAAGGTGTGAAGCTCATTACTGGTCAGCCAATTCACATTAGAAAGGAGCCTAATGAATGTGATACAGCCTCATCCCATCACTCATCTCTTCCTTACCATCCTAGATTTCAACCTGAAATGAAATGTGCCCAGCATGGAAAGGCCTTTGGTTGGAAATCAGGTCTTGATAGACCTCAGAAGACAACTACGTGGTAGAAGTTTTATAAAAATTATGAATGTAGGAAGGCCTTCTGCAAATCACTCCTTGTTGACCATCAGAAAATCCTCACTGAAAAGAAACGTTATCTGTGTAATCAATGTGGAAAGACTTTCGCAGACACCTCCAGTCTTGCTACACATAAGAGAATCCACACAGGAGAGAAACCTTTTGCCTGTAATCATTGTGGAAAGGCTTTCACACACAGGGCCAGTCTTGCTGCACACAAGAGAACCCATAGTGGAGAGAAACCTTTTGAATGTAATCAATGTGGAAAGGCTTTCCACAACATTTCCATCTTGCAAGACATCAGATAATTCATGCTGGAGAAAGACCTTATAAATGTAATCAATGTGGAAAAGCTTTAAGATCCAGCTCCAGTTTTGCTAACCATCAGAGAATCCATACTGGTGAGAAGCCTTATGAATGTAATCAGTGTGGGAAGTGTTTTAGATATGGCTCTACTCTTGCTGCACACAAGAGAATCCATACTGCAAAAAAACCTTATGAATGTAATCACTGTGGAAGGGCTTTTAGAGAGCGCTGCAGCCTCACTAAACATGAGAGAATCCACACTGGAGAGAAGCCTTATGAATGTAATCTGTGTGGAAAGACTTTCACACAGAAAAACAGTCTTGTTGCACACCAGGGAATTAACCTGGAGGGAAACCATATGAATGTAATCAA
The DNA here is from genome assembly GCA_023553655.1 of Myrmecobius fasciatus. NCBI lineage: Eukaryota > Metazoa > Chordata > Mammalia > Dasyuromorphia > Myrmecobiidae > Myrmecobius > Myrmecobius fasciatus. The sequence goes on along the minus strand of JAJPUD010009848.1, from coordinate 27,664 downwards.
TGTGGAAAGGCTTTCCAGCAGAAATGCAGACTTGCTGCACATCAGAAAATCCACATTGGAGAGAAACCTTAGAATGTAACCAAAGTGGAAAGGCTTTGAGATATAGTTCCAGTCTTACTAAACATGAGAAAATCCATGCTACAGAGAAACCTTATAAATGACTCAATGTCAAAAAGTTTTCAGATTCAGCTCCAGTCTTGTTAAATATCAGAGAATCCACACTGAGGAAAAGTCTTACAAACATAATTAATATGGAAAGAGTTTCAGGCAGAGCCCTAGTCTTTCTAGACTTCAAAAAGTCAACATTGAAGAGAAACCCTATGAATGCAATATGTTCCAATTATCCTCCCTTCCCTGATCTCCTCCCCCAGAAGGCAAGAAGTCCAATGTATGTAAAACATGGTAGAAATATGTTAAATCCAACATATGCATACATATTTATACAATTATCTTGCTGCACAAGAAAAATCATATCAAAAAGAAAATAAAATGCAAGCAAACAACAAGAAAAAAAGAGTGAAAATGCTGTATTGTGATCCACACTCAGTTCTGATAGTTCTCTCTCTATAGATGGTTCTCTTCATCACAAGACCATTGGAACTGGTCTGAATCATCTCCACAAAGAGAATTATTACAAACATTTTAGGATGTAGTTTTCTAAGAGTATAGGTAGTTTAATAACTCTTTGGGAACAATCCAGATTGCTCTCTAAAATGATTAGATCGCTTCACAATTCCAACAATGAATTATTGCCCTCCAGTATTTGTCATTTCCCTTCTGTTGTTTTAGTTAATCTGAGACCTGTACGGTGATATCTTAAAGTTGTTTTAACCTGCATTTCTTTAACCAATAATGATTTAGAGCATTTTTATATAACTATATATATATTTTTTCCATTAGAAAACTGTCCTGCAGATCTTTTGGTCATTTATCAACAAGTCATTTGGGAATGACTTGTATTCTTATATATTTGACAAAGTTCTTTATGTATTTTAGATATAAGAAGTTATCTGATAATTTTTTCAAATTTTCTGCATTCCTGTAATCTTGACTATATTCATTTTAATTTGTACTATATTGTGCATCTGTAAATGATGCAACTGTCTACACTTGCTTCAGCTCACCAATTATCCAGGTTACTCAGAAGGTTATTGTCTGAGTGCTGGCTGTATTAATTAAGACACAGAGTCACTTGTCAAACCAACAATCCTTTGCAGTAACCCAGCTGGACATGCAGAAGACCAGCAACTCTGAAACCAATAAAGATTGTATTAGCTTTGAGCCATTTGATGGTTTATGGACCTTCAAAAGGCATCATTATCTTCAAAAACTTTCCTGACTATAGGCTATGGAACTCTTGGCCACACCCTATTTTTATGGTTTTTGAAGACATCCTTATTTCCAGAAACTCGCCTATCTTTGGGCTTTCTGAACATCCTGTTTTTGGAGACATCTCTTATTGTTTATGCTCAATCCTTCTACTGTAGACTGTTTATCATCTTACAGTGCTTTCTAATTAATGTATCAAAGGGCCATGCTCCAATACTTGGAATTCCTCAATCCCTTCTCCCCTTGGGGATGGAGTTTATGGATTCATTCCTTTTTAAACCCAACTTCTGCCCACCTTCCCTCCCACCCCCAATTCCTTTTCTTTGCTTAAAAGATATATAAAGTCTTTCCATTGATTATTTGGTGTTCAGCAGAGGCTGGGTAGTTCCCCTATTCATGGTTTTTTTTTTCCCCTTCCTTGCTTAATAAAAACCCTACAGATGACTTTTTGCATTTTTGCAATGTAGGAGAAAATGGGAGGGAGCAGGCAATATTTCAATTTCACTCCCATCTGAAGTGTTTCAGAAAGGGAATACATACACACACACACACACACACACACACACACACACACACATATGCAAGCACAAGTGGGTATAGAAATTCATCTTGCCCAAGAAAGTAATTTGGGAAGGAGTCAAGGAAATGAGGGAGGGAGTGATAAAAAGGAGAGTAGATTGAGAAAAGTATTGACTTCAAAATAGACTCTTAAAAAGTGGACAGGGTAAACCAAAAAAAGAGAAATAAAATGAGTGCAGTATACAGTAATTATAACTGAATGTGCATGAATTAACTCATTAAGAAAATAGTATATCCATTAGGAACTGAAAGACTTAGTCATTCTGATTAATACAGTGATCCACCACAACTCCAAAGGACTCATGATGAAAAATGCCATCCTCCTGTAGATAGAGAATTGATTGATTCAGAGTGCAGATTTTAAGCATATTTTTCCTTTATTTTTCTTAGAATTCTCCCACTCTCTAACTCTGGAATATGGTTAATGCAGAAATGCATTTTTCTATGACCATTTGTATGATAAAATTAATAAAATAAAAATAAAAAACCTTTAATTTCACAGCCTTCATCTTCCTCTGTTTTTTTCCCTTTAGATTAAAGAGGAATTTGGATTTTAAGAACTAGCCTTTGGTTTCTTTGGGTATCTTCTCCTTTGGGGGAAAAAGTGATCTAAATTTCCCAAAGAGAGCATCTGCCTTGGTTTAAGTACAAACCCTTTTAAATTTCATATTCAGTATTGATATTGTTTCATTGTCTATAGTACTGATTGAGATCCTGAGTGGTGGGTGTGGTTGGCACAGAGAAATTGGGGCTTTGGTGGAATTGATCCCTGAGGTAGGCAGGGAGAAGGGTCTGATAGAGATCAGTTTAGCTCCATGGTCCAGCCAGAAATCCCAGTTATGTCAAACCCAGAAGCCCACCCTCTAGGGGACATGGGCAGCCTCACTTTGCCATGTCCTGTCAGAAATCCCAGTCATTCAACTTCCCTATGAATCTACTTAGGGCCCAAGCCATACCAAATGTCCCTCACTGGGTCATTTGGACCACAACACTGCCTCATGGTGTCCCTGGGACAGAAAAGAGGGGACTAAGGTGTGAAGAGACAAAAAAATGGCTTTGAGGGTCTGATTCTGTGTGTCTGCCATCTGCCAGGAGCCATAGAAATATGATCTTATTTGATCCTGTAGTGGAAATCATTAGTGTCCTTGCTAGGGACAGCCAGAGAGCAAACTATGGTTTATTTATAGTGTGCCAGACTCCTAATTGATTTATGATTTTTATGTCTAAATCATATACCTATTTGGAGATATTTTCAATACACATTGTAAGATGTTGGTCTATATCTATTTTCTGCCAAAATGCTTTGTAGTTTTCCAAACGTGGTGGTTGAATCTTGAGTTCTACCTTCTGTAGCTGACACCCTTGAATCGATTAAAGTTGAGGCTATTATGTTTGTTTGCTTCTCAATATTGTATCTGTTAAACTGATCGACCCTTTTCTTTTTTGCCCTTGTAACCAAATTGTTTTGATGATTGTCTTTGTGATATAGTTTGGGATCTAGAATTTAGTGCTCAGTGCTTTCCCTTTACTTTTTTTATTCATTTGTTCTCTTGGCATTTTCCATCTTTTCCTCCCGAGGAATTCTGTTACAATTTCTTCTAGCTTGATTGGCTTGATGCTAAATACGTATATCATATTCAGACCAATATCACAAGACAATGGTCTTGTGATAAAGAAAGCCATCAGCACCCAGAGAAGATAATGGGAACTGAATGTGGACCACAACATAGTATTTTTACTTTTTGTTGTCGTTTGCGTGCATTTTGTTTCCTTTCTCATTTTTTTTTTCCTTTTTGAACTGATTTTTCTTGTGCAGCATGATATTAGTGGAAATATGTTAGAGGAATTGCACATGTTCAACATATATTAGATCACTTGCTGACTGGGGGAGATGATGAGGGAAAAGAGAGAGAAAAATTAGAACACAGGGTTTTCTAGGGGTGAATGTCAAAAATTATCCATGTATATATTTTGAAAATGAAATATTTGAATTTTTAAAAAATAAGTATCATATAGCATCCCTCTTGTTCACAGCTGGGTGAATACAATGTTAGGTCTGGTGTTAGCAAGATCTTAGATCAAATCAATTCCATCAAATTTAGAAGGGAAAGTGTGTGTCTTAAGCAAGTCAGGTGACTTCTCAGTTTCTCAAATGGTAAAATGGAAATAATAATAGCCCTTAATTCACAGGATTGATGTGAGAATCAAAGTATGTAAAGTTTTTTGTGATTATGTTCATATATCTTGGCAGATATATGTTCATATATCTAAGCCATACAGCTAATAAGTGTTTAAAGTCTCCAAGCATTTTTTATTTTATTTTATGTGGAATTACCATTCCTATTGCTGTGGAATTGTGTTGATAACATATAGAAATGCCAGCCACATTGCTGAAGTTTTTCATTGCAACATTTTACTTTTAAGCTTGGCATATGTGACTTTTTCCAGTTTACGTTGCCGCAATTGTGCATACTATTTTCTTGGCTCTGTTTATTTCATTTTGTTAAGGCTCAAAAAGGACCCTTAAAAGTTGGAGTTCCAAACTGACATCACAAGGTATCTTAAAAGAATTTGCCGGCTTGGACCCATCTCTAAGTCAAGGAGCAAAGTTTATTATAATTGTAATGTCAATTAGAGCACACTAAAAAGAAGTTAGCCAAAAACCAAAAACAGGAAAATAAATTTATAGCGGAAAGTTAGAACTAGAAGCTACATGTCACTGGCATGCTAATTTTATGGCCTAGAGAGTGAGGAGTGGTCTGGTTCTGACTGTGTGCAGGTGCAGTACCCAAAGTTCCCTGGGCACAGCTGGGGGGAGATTTGTAGCTTCTGGAGATGTGTTTTTAGAGGTGAAAGGTCACTAGGTCCAAATTGGGACACCCGATTTTGTTCTGTGCCTGTGCTAACTTTAAGCACCTCATTGCTTTTGCTCATCAGTCTCAGAAACCTTGTTATCACTAACCAATAGGCAGTTAATGGGCTCAGCATCTTCATCAGATTGAGTAAACTGGGGGACATCATTTCTAACTACATCCGTCCTAAGGCCAAGTGGCTTCAGGATTATTGCTATGTCTTCCCTTGGAGCTGCACCATATCAATTTTGCTTCAGTTAATGGGGGGCTTATCATGCTTATTTATATTCATTATATTTCCACAGTTATCTCTTATATATCACAGGGGCTAGGGACACAGCTCTTCCCACAATCTGGAAAATCAACCTAAAATGTTTTTGGCCCTACCTTCATATCAAAAAAGTCTGGAGTTTTTCTGTTTCTTTTATAGGGTGCCTACAGTATTGTAAAATGAGTTGACATTGTAAAGCACGAGTATACACATATTACACATACTATACATATATATGTATACATATACACAATACCATACATGTGTTTTATGCATTTCCAAGTTTCTAAAATTTTTCTCTATCTTTAGTTGGAATGTGGAAAGGATGGATGACTAATTTCTTAAGTCACAGTAATGTTCTAGTCAGTCTCTTGCTATGTTTGTTCTGTGGGGGAACTGCAGCACTATTTCCATTTATACCAGCTAAAGGTAAGTTCCCCTGCTGCTACCAAACTGATTTCCCATAGAGAGCCATAGAGAGTGAGGGAATTCTCGGTGAGGTATAAGACTCTTCAGCCCAGAGGGAACCTGCTGATAATGTCTGGTTCAGCTCTCATCTCCCCTTGGAAGGGTGACAACCAGTGTTCTACTTGAAGCAGAGATACTTGCAGTAGAGGCATCTACATAATAATAGCAAGGTGCTTATAGTTAGCACATGCTCAGTGTGCTGTAGTGATGTATTGTACTAAGGTATTTAGGGCTGAGAGAACTTGAAATCAATGGGACTCCATGTTTGACTATCCAGTGGGTTCCTGCCTCATCACTCCTCCATTAAGTTTAAGGACTCTGGCTGGTCCCGATCCTCCAGAGAGCTAGTCCAGATGGTATATTTTGGCACCCCAGTTTGGGGGTTCTAGAAAGCACACTACAATTTCCCCCCCCTACTCTGTGAAAAGCCACTGGTGTAAAGAGAAGTGATCCTTTCTTTGTTGACCTCAGGATTTCCATATCATGCTGTACCTGATGTTGGGTGAATCCACAAAACAGGAGTTACAAACATGCTTATCAGACTAACTAAAAACAATCATTAAAAACATGGAAAGAAATAAGCAAGGAAACTACATTATAGTGAAAGGAGCCACAGATAGCCAACCAATATCATTATTAAAAGTCTATGTTGCAAAAAACTTAGTTTAAATCTATAATGGAAATATTAAATGAGCTGCAACTTAGTAAGTTAAAAGTGACAGAATTTCAATGTCATTGTTTCAATCTTAAATAAGTCTCACAGAAAGATAAGCAAAAAAGAAAAATAAACCTGAACATCATACCAAAAAGATTAGAGCTAAAAGGCATGTACCAAATGAGAATCACTCAGGAATAAACAGATTTCTTACCACTACACGGAACTTTTACAAATATACTTTTGGGAACAAGACAGTGAAGGAATGTTGTCTTTGATTATACATATTTGTAATGGAGCTTTCTTTTCCCTTCTAAATGTGAGGTATATGGAGAGACACATGGAATTGTTCTTGATTTAAAAATATTTTTTTCAAAAAAAGAAAAAAAAAACCACTGAGGTGTTTTTCACAACTGTGGCTGAGAGAATTCCTAGGAACATGATAGATTAAAAAAAAAAAACCCAGATAATTCTAGCTACATAAAATTTAAATATTTGAGTAATGTAAAGGAAGATCAAATTAGAGTCAAGAACATATTAAATATCACATGAAAAATAACCAAGAAAAGTAATTCATATCCAGAATATGGAGAAAACCAATACCACATGTACCTGAAGACATTTCCAATAGATGAGTTTTGAAAGAAAAGCAAGTTTTCCAAAGTTCTGACAATCATAAATAGCACATGAAAACATGCTCCAAAGCACATGTGATAAAGTCATGAAAATAATTTTGCCATTTCTTGTTATGCCTTTAAAACTGGCAAAAATGACAAAGAGGAAACCATCAATGTGTGATTTTAAAATTGAAATTCACAAACATGAAATAAAATGAACAATCTCTATATACCATAAAATAGAAAGAGAAGTGTACATGAAAGGAAGTTCTAATATACACAGCTTGACTTTCTTTTTGAATCCTAAAATATTTAACATGGCACTTTGAAAACTAATCTCATTCCTTCTGATCTTCTTTAAGTAAATTATTGTTGTTTATTCACTTATGTCTGACTCTTTGAGAACTCATTTGGGATTTTCTAGAGTGGTTTGCCATTTTCTTCTCCAGATCACTTTATAGATGAGGAACTGAGGCCAGATTAAAACTCATAAAAGTGATTCTTCCTGAATTCAGGCCTGGCACAATAAGCACTGGTTGCCCTGATATTATTACAATCCATCAATTTTCCTATTATTTTGAGATTTAGGGGAGGTAGGGAAGGGCAATCTTATTCCTAGTCTCCTTCACATTGTCAACCTTCCTTATCCAAAAGGGTAAAAAAAAAAATCCACATAATATTTTTGATGAAATGATAAAGGAAAACCAATTTTCACAGCCCATTGCCCAGAATGTACTTTTTATTCTACAGCTGTTTATCCATCATCTGTTGGTCAGCAATAAGAGGTCCAACATCTTGCCAAGTTGTTGGCTTTCACAATGTTGCTATTATGAATTATTCCTTCTAGAGTGCATTAGTTTATACAAATCTTCTTGGATTTCACAAAAATTGCCTGTATTTTGTGATATTTCATTCTTCCATAACATTCACACACCAGAATTTGTCCAGCTGTTGCCCTATTATAGGACATGACATCTTTCTAGTTCTTTGACATAAAAGAAGTGAGTGTCAATGTTTCTGTGCACTTGGGTTCTTTTTCTAAAGTATCTCTATTGATATTGCTGAGTCAGAGCACACTTAATTTCATGATTTGGGGAGGAATTCACAGTATCAACAATAAATTTTTCCTCGGTCCTTCCAACACTTTTTTTTTTGGGTCATGTTTGTCAACTGCATAGGGAAGAGATAAAGCCTGAAAGTTAATTTAATTTGCATTTATCTAATTATTGATTTGAAGTATTTTTCCTTAAGCTTGCTTAAAATTACATTTATTTTCTTTCCCACTGATTTGCTCTCTCCTAGGTAAAAAAGAAAATTACAAACTCCTACAAGAAACACACAATTGAGGAAACAAAATCCCTACATCTGTGCTTCTCATTTTCTTTATCAACTGGAAAGTTTAATTATTAGTGATTTCAATTAGTAATTACAAATATAGAATAGTTTTTCCAAAGACTGGCTGATAATTTGCATTTCTTCCTTTCAAATTCCCTATTCATAGCTTTTGATCATTTATATATTTATATATATTCAATTACTGTTTCTTTTATACCTTTGAGACGAGGGCTTCATGAAGGAAACTTGCTGCAAATCTATTTCCCAGTTAATTGTTACTTTTAACATTTTAAATGTACTGTTCTTTTTATATTATGAGAATTGCCAGTTTTATTTTCTGAGTTCTCTGTCCATTGTTTGGAGATGAATTCTTCTACTATCCATAAGTAAGTCTCCTTCCTGGTTTCTCTTATATGTTTGACATGATTTTTTATGTCTAAATCATATGTTCATTAAAAGGTAATCTTAGTCAACAGTGTGAGACACTAGCCCATATGTGCTTTCTGCTAGACTAATTTCTGGTTATTTTATGCTGGTTAATAAGTATGAGCCTCATAGTAGAGGTCTTTGGATTAATTGAACACAAGATTACTATACTCATTTCCTTTCATATATTATGCCCATTTTCTTCAATTTCTCAAGATCTTTAAGTAGGACAGAATCATCTGGATGACTACCATTTTCTTGGATTAATTCAGATCTGGTCTTCTTAGGGCTCTTTCTCTGGAATAACAGAAGAGGTGATGGGAATGAGACATACGAATATACATTTGATGAGAATATATATTTAGAGTGAGAAGAGACCATCAAACCCACAGAATCCAATCTCCCCATTTTAGAGATAAGTAAAGTGAGTCACAGAGAAGCTGTTCCTTGCCCAGACTCAGAGACCTGGAGGAATCTGAGTCAGGATTTGAACACAAGTTTTCCCTGATTCTAAATCACTGCCTATTCATTACAATTACTCTGTTCTGAATATCAATCTTAATGAAAATAGAAGCAATTAAAACTGTCCCTATGTTTCAACCTACCAACTTTACTATGAGATTAATGATCCAAATAAGAATCACTGAAAAAGCTAGCATTTCCATAATCAAAATCTTAAAAAGCATTTTACAAATAATGTCTCACTAGTTGCTCACATTAACACTGGAAGTTGGATGCTCTTAATTATCTCATTCTACAAAAGGGGAGACTCAGGCTGGAATAGATTACGTGATTTGCTCAGAGAAATACAGTTACTAAGTAGCAAGGGTCAAACTAATTCAGGTTTTGTGGTTCTAAGTACATCACTTATCCACTGCACCCTTAGCCGCTTAAAGAAATCATTAGAGATAACTGTACAACAGTCACCAAAACATTTATACAAGGACTTTTTGTGCTAGCCAACAACAGGGAACAGAGTGAGTACCAATCAATTGGGCAATAGCTGAAGAAATGCTGAGAACAATTGACAAATGATGACAATAAACATTAAGATTTCAAAGGAAAAATCATTACATGTATAGGATTTTATGGATGTGAAATATGAGATGTTTAATGAGGTCTCTTCTATTGAGAGGTGCTTCAGTAAGAAGGTCTTCCCTTGTTAATTAGATATGCAAGTTTTATCTCCAAAATGATTCTCCAAGGGAGTCAACTATGAGATCTAGGGGAAGTCTTTCCTGCAACCAGTGGTTTTATATTCTTTCATAAAAATACTGTTGTCTACTGATCACTCTCCTCCAGAGAAAAACACAGCTCAATGAGCACATTTGTAAGGTTTCTCCAATGAATCCTGATAGAAATGATAGAGATGACTTCTGGTTGAATGTCTCCCTGACTGAGTTAATATAGAGCCAGTCATCAGAATGGATTTTATAATACTGAACAAGCCCTGAACTCCCACTTAAATGTTTTTCTTTATTCCCGACAGTGGTGAGATTTCTACGTAACATGAATTCTCAAATAGGAAGTAAGAGATGATTGTTGCCTTTAGACTTTAGCATGCTGATTATATACCTAAGGTTTCTCTGAAGTATGAATTCTTTTCCCTTAAGTAAGTTGAGTAGTAACTCAAAAGTTCAGCCACATTCACAGCACTCATGAAGTTTCTTTCCACTGTGAATTCTCTGATGTGCAGTAAAACTGGGATGCTTTCTGAAAGTCCTCATTATTTACATTCATACATTTTCTCAAAACTGTGGATTTTCTGAAATTTAGCAAAACTGGAGCTCTTTGAAAGTCATTTCACACTGTTACATTCAACAGGGTTCTATCCGGTGTGGATTTTCTTATGTCTAGCAAGATTGCCCTTCACTGTGAAAGCTTTTCCACAGTGGTTACATTCATAAGGTTTTGCGCCATTGTGGATTTTCTCATGATCAGCAAGACTGTAGCTCTTTATGAAAGCCTTTCCACACTGTTTACATTCAAAAGGTTTCTCTCCAGTGTGGATTCTTTGATGTGCAGCAAGACTCGAACTCTGGGTGAAAGCTTTTCCACATTGTTTACATTCAAAAGGTTTCTCTCCAGTGTGGATTCTCTGATGTCTAGCAAGATTGCCCTTCACTGTGAAAGCCTTTCCACAGTAATTACATCGATAAGGTTTCTCTCCACTGTGTATTTTCTCATGATCAGCAAGACTACAGCTCTTTGTGAAAGCCCTTCGACACTGTTTACATTCAAAAGGTTTCTCTCCAGTGTGGATTCTCTGATGTGCAGCAAGACTGGAACTTTGTGTGAAAGCTTTTCCACATTGATTACATTCATAAAGTTTCTCCCCAGTGTGGATTCTCTGATGTGCAACAAGATTGGAGCTCTGTCTGAAAGTCTTTCCACACTGACTACATTCATGAGGCTTCTCTCCCGTGTGGATTTTCTCATGATCAGCAAGGCTGGAGCGGAATCGGAAAGCCTTCCCACACTGTTTACATAAATAAGGTTTCTCTCCAGTGTGAATTCTCTGATGTTTAACAAGACTAGAGCCATATGTGAAAGTTTTTACACAGAGATTACATTCATAAGGCTTCTCTCCAGTGTGAATTCTCTGATGTACAGCAAGATGGGAGTTAAATTGGAAAGCCTTTCCACACTGATTACATTGATAAGGTTTCTCTCCACTGTGAATTCTCTGCTGTAAAGAAAGATGCAGCACCTGTCTAAAAACCTTTCCACATTGATTACAATCGAAAGGTTTCTCTCCAGTGTGGATTCTCTGATGGCCAATAAGGTTTCTGTAGCAGAAACCCTTCCCACAATCATCACATTTATAAAATGTCATTCCAGTATCGATCTTCTGATGTCTATTGAGATGTGAGTTGGAATCAAAGGTCTTCTCACACTGATTATTTACATATGGCTTCAGTACAGTATGAAATCGAGGATGGTAAGGAAAAGATGAGTGATGGGATAAGGTTGGTTCATATTCATTATATTCATTAGGGTCCTTTCTAATGTGAATTTTCTGATGAGTAATGAGCTTAGAGTTCTGACTGAAGACCTTATCTTTATCATTAACAGAAAGCATTTCTCCAGTATTTTTTTGATGTCTAAAGAGGACTGAACTCCAGTTGATAGCCATTTCCCATGGATTATCTTGATACATTCGCATTTCAGAAGGCTTTTCAGGGGATTGAAAAAGGACTTTTTCTTGTTCAGGAAAGCCTTTGCTATATTCATTATCCTGAGAGTGCTCATTCCATGATGTCGTTTTCTTACAGTGACTTAGGGCTAAAGGCTGTCTGAATATATTCTCAGTTTTTTCAAATTCATGGCAATGCTTTGAATTTTTATCTAGTTTTATACTTGAGTTGCCAATTTCCCTTAAATTGAAGGCAGAGATACCATTACTCATGAATCTTTGCCGTTGAAATTCTTCCACAAAAATTCTCAGTTTTGTAGTCATCCCATTTACTTCAAACCTGGTCTCTGCAACTGAAGAAAACAAGCAAATGATCATATGTTCACAGAGATATACATACATACAAACATGTTCTTTTCTTTAATGGCAGAAAGTCAAATGATTTATGTTCTATTTCCCTAATTAAAAAGAGAACTTTCCAAACTTAAACAATCAGAACCAATCTTTGGATATGCCATTTGGTCACAAAGATGGTTTATTTTAGGAAGAGCTTCACAGAAACAGTAACACTGGCTCCTCACAACAAATGCACGGGAAAGCTCAGCATTCTCACTCACCTTCACAATCAGGTCATGAGCTTCAGGGTAACTGAGTTGCAGCTGAGTCTGAAATCCTGAAAACTTAAACCCTGTGACTAAGAGTGCTCTGTCCCCAATACTAGATGGCTTTTCTTTATTGCACTTTCTTTCTTCAAATGCCTCTTGTTGATTATACTTATACATTTTGGCAATTTACAAGTCTGCTTTTCGGTACTGATCAGTTTGGATACATTATCACGTGATCATTCTTGGTAAATTTCCTATGCTAAGCTGAGAAATCAAGGTTTGCTCTCTGTCACCCTCATGTAACAAGATTCACTGTTACATCCAACTTTTCTGATATTCTATTCAGATCCAAAGATATTATATCACTTGCTGTACATATATTAAACATTCATATTAGGACATCTATAATATAATCTTGAGTCGATGCTTCTCCTCTCCGGAAATGACCAGCATGATTCACTAATTCCATGGCCCATTTAATGCCTCATCAAACCTTTGGAGATTCATGGTGATGTTTTTGCTAAAAATTCTTTAATGGCAGCTCATGCAGTAAAGAATCACCTCATTTTCTGACTGATATATTTTTTCTCTGGGCATATGCATATTTGAGGAAAAAAAATAGGTTTGATCAGTGATTCCAAAGTGTCATGATGAAGCATAAAATGATTTTGGTGTTACATTCATCACTGAGCAAATCTGAAGTGTAACATTGTTTTGATTTCTCAACCAGTTCTCAAATTGTTTTCACAGTGCCATAAAAGTCTTACATACAAGCACAAATCAACTCCTGACGGATGACCACAGGCATACGGCAGACAGCATCCTTGTCATCTTTTTTGTTTTGTTTTGTTTTGTCATCTTAATCAACATTTAATCACCACATCAAGAAGGTACATGTCTGTATCCTTCCAGGGAAAATAATAGGGTTTTTGAAAAATATAATCACTAGATATTACAATCCATCTTGAACTCTTAAATTATCACACACAATCTACAGAAACAGACCTTACATTGCCTCTTATTACAGTGTTGAGTTTACTCCTTATTTGAACATCTCTTCTTCTCATGTTGCTATTCTATTTAGCAGATTTTCAAAGGAATTGGCTGGCAACCCAGGTCAGTCTTTCCAGAGAATTTCTGTGAGAGTATAAACAGTGTTCCAGTAGTGGAAAAAAAGAAAGTTACATCTGGAGTTCTTTCCCTACAAAGATTGTTTTATTTTTATTTTTTTAAACAAAGCAATTATACAATTCAACTTCAAGCATATTTACCTTTATATACTACTTGTCATTATTCAAGAGAAATAAATCTTTTATATAGTAATAATTATTATTTGTTTAATGGTTTGGGGGCTAAAAAAAATTTCCATTCCTTAACAAAAGAAGTTATTCCTTAGGAATTCAAGGGTGCCCAATGTTCATCTCCATAAAGGTAAAGAAACTGGATTATCTTGTGACAATCCCAGGGGTGTCTTTCTCTTAGTCACTGATGACAATATTCTTGCCAGAGTCCTGCTTAATAGGCTGATCTTTTACCTGGAAGATGGTCATCTACCTGAGAGGCAGCATGGCTTCAGGAAGGGCTGAAGAATGGCTGACATGGTGTTTGTTGCCCATGTACTGGAAAATGACTGAAGAAATCATGGTCTAAGAATATAACGAAAGATTGTGGAGCCATAAGAAATGAGGAAAAGTGCAGTGTCAGAGAAGCCTGGGAAGAATTGTCTGAACTGATGTAGGAAGAAGCGAGCAAATCTCCAGGAGAAATACCAGAAGCAGAACAGAGTTCTATACAGAAGCAGAACATCTGTCAAACTGACCAAGTTTTTTGATACTGTCAGTAGTGAGGGCTTAGGGAAAATGATGTCAAAATTTGGTTGCCCAGAAAAGTTGATCAGTCTTGTATGCCAATTTCATAATGGCATGTTTGCCCTACTTCTGAATAACGGACGCCTTTACACTTTCCCAGTCACCAATGGAGTGAAATAAGGCTGTGTGCTTGCTCCCATGATTTTTAGTATGATATTTTCAGCCATAGTGTTAGATGCCTTCAATGAGGAAGAATATAGCATCAAGATCAGCAACCAGATGGATGATAAATTATTTAATTTTAAAAGGTTACAAATCAGGTCTAAAGTATAACACGATTTTTTGGTTCACGGATGATTATATATATGCATGTAATTGAATATTATTATTCTCTAAGAAATGATGAGCAGGCTGATTTCAGAGAAGCCTGGAAAGCTTTACATGAACTGATGCTGAGTGAAGTGAACAGAACCAGGGGAATACTGTACACAGTAACAGCAAGATTCTGTGATGATCAGTTATGATAAATTTAGCTCTTTTCAAAACGTAATAATCCAGGACAATTCTAATAGATTTGGGATGGAAAATGCCATCTGCATCTAGAAAGAGAACTCTGGAGACTGAATGAGGATTAAAGAATACTATTTTTACCTTTTTTTTTTTTTTTTTGCTTTTTCTTTCTCATGGTTTTTACTTTTTGTTCTAATTTTTCACAACGTGACAAATATGGATATTAACTTTATATAATATATTCTGTTCAACCTTTCCAAAGCTGTAGTTTATTTGATTAAAAATACTATACCTAGTCACCGAAATCTGTAAAATAAATCTGAATTGAACTCTTGCAGGTAATAGTAAGCATGAAGCCTTAATGGATGTTTAAAAAAATTCTTACAAAAAGCCCTATGATCAATTTTCAAAATTTGAAGTAGAATAAAAGTTTATATTTTATGATCACATGGAGAATGAAAGTATTCATTTGTATCTTTGTGGAATAAGTTAGTTATCCAGGTTATTATAGTAAGTACTTGATGAAATATTTAAAATATGAGAAATAGAATAACTGAGGGTAGATAGAACTATACAATATACTTTCTTTTTGTTCTGGAGAAGAGTTATAAAAACAAAAGATCTGGGGAACCATCTTTCCAGAGTCATGGTTATTCTTTGCATCGATAAATATTGCTACAGAATAAACCCATCTCCTGGTTCTGCTCACTTCTCCCTACATCAGTTCAGACAATTTTCCCCAGGCTTCTCTGACACTGCGCTTTTCCTCATTTCTTACAGCTCCATAATCTCTCATTATATTCTTAGAACATGATTTCTTCAGTCATTTCCCAATTCATGGACATCATCTTTACAAGGAAAAGTCCAGCAGCTATCATCCTGTATTGTGCAAATGGGTCTTTTCCTCTTTCTGTGATTTCCTTTAGTTATATATAACATGTTGTTACCCTCCTGTTTTTGTGGATATATTCTTATCACATGCATTTTATGACAATTAATTATAGCATCATAATTTTATCATCAGAAGGTAATTGTAAGCTAAGGAGACTGACGCCATCCACCATGTTCTAGATCAGGAAGCAGGTGCCCAGGAGGCTGCTGCTGAGAAGTTTCTGTGTCCACAGGTCGAGCCTCCTGTGCTCCAACCCACTGAGGTCTTTTGGGACAGCGGCTCTCACCCACCTGCCGGCAGCTCACTCACCTGGACAGGAGCTCCTCCGGCCTCTCTGCTCTGGCACCCCCGCTGTTTCCCCATACTGAAGAGGGGAAATCAACCCTTCTCTAAGAACTGGAAGCCCTGGAAAAAATGGAACAAGGAAGGATGAGGACGGAGAGAGAAGTACAATTTGGGCCTCTATAGGGAAAGGTGTGTGTGAGTAAACAGTGTCCGCAGGACAACCCAAGGATGCCTTCCAGGGGACTCATTGTTGGGATCTTCAGAGGGGGCAAAGATGCTGAAACTCCTCGGGAATCAGGAAATTCCTACTTTGTTGACCTTTTTCATAAAAGGAGTGGTATGTCCCAATGTTTCTGTTATCTAGAAGTTAGAGGCAGTTGGTTGTGCAGTAAGAGGCCAGAACCTGGAGTCAGAAAGACAAATTTAAACCTCGACCACATGGTAGCTCTGTAGTCTTGGGCAAGTAATGTTTGCCTAAGCACTCTCAACTATGAAAGGGAGACAATAGTAGTATAATAATAATAATAATAGTAATAGTACAGGGCTGTAGAATGTGAAGATCAAATGATAATGATCATCAAGTACTTGGCTGCGTTTCAGACTCAAAGCAAGTATATATAAATGCTAATTCCCTTCTCTTCCTACCACCTGGCCTGGAATATGAGGGAAGAATGAAGGAAGAATAAGGATAATCCTCTTCTTTTTTGACACTATTAAGAGCAATGAGCTAGTCACTTAGTATTTCAGAGTTTCCAGAGGAAATGGTCCTTACCAACAGAGAGCAGGTTCTGGACATTCTCCAGCATGACCTCCTTGTACAGCTTTTTCTGAGAATGGTCCAAAAGGCCCCATTCCTCCTCAGTGAAGTCCACAGCCACATCCTTGAATGTCACCGACTCCTAAACCATCAAATGTCACAAGATTGAGTGCAGAAAGTGATTCTTCTTGTTCCATCAACTTGGAGGCAACTGAAATACAGGAGATTTGCCCCAAACTTATATAACCTTTGTGTGTCTCAGAGCCAACACCTGAAACCGTGTAACTAACATCCCACTGAAATGTGGGAAAAAGCATTTTATATTTGAAGTGAGCATCATTTGGAATAACAGAAGTTGGAGAAATGTCTTATTATTAAATAATTCCCTATAGAATAGGGGAGAAGGTCTGTGCTCTATCAATAGGATATGAGACTGTGTGGAGAGGAAAGAGAGAAGGGGATGGGCAATTCCTCCTCAGCAGAACTGTCCTAAGTGATATATTAACAAAATTCTATGAATAGTTTGTGAGAAGCTGGTAAGTGTTATATATTCTGGGGATCCCTGAAAAGAAAATAAAGAAAAGGGAATTATCTGATTAATTTCTTAAAAAGCTGAAATGAAATCTTATTTAGATGAAAGCAACTGAAGAAACAATTCTTAAGAGATGTTACTCAGACTCTGGCCTGGTTGGTTTCTTAGTAATCAAGTGAAGGGTTATCTATTGTAATATAGAAGGCTTAAGGTAACACTGAATATGATGTGTCGTAGCGTAGCCAAAAAAAAAAAAAAAACAACACCTTTATCTTTGCTTTATGATTGCTTTCCCTTGGTCATTGAAGGCTTAAGGTAAGGTAATACTGAGTATGATGTGTCATAGCCAAAAAAAAAATCTTATGTCTTTGCTTTATGATTGCTTTCCCTTGGTAATAGAAGATATCATTCATTTTAATATTTAGTTATATAGAACAAAGCTTCTTAAACTGTGGGTTGGGCTCATGCATGTAACCGAGCGGAGGGATCATGAAAAATTTGGTAATAGCAAAAGGTTTCTAATGCAACAACCAGAAAACAATCAGTTGCATAATGAATCAGATCTGTTTCTGGCAGCACTTGTCCGTGTCGTATTTTGCAACTTCACTGCAGCCTCGGTTCAGAAAACATAACTTGTGCACTTTGCACTGCACACCCAGGAACACTGCCAGAAACACCTCCCTCAGCTTCAAGACAAGGTCGTGTCTTGGGCAAAAAGGGATCACCAGTGGAAAACTTTTAAGAAGCCCTGATATGGAATAAAAATAATGATGATAGGGGATAGGAAGACTGCTTTATTAAAAACATAACATTTTCTTAATTAGGATTAGCAATTGGGCTGATTCATAAGAAAGACAATGAGAGTTTATAAAAAATCAAATAGGTAGATATCTCAATAATTGGGAGGGATCAATTATTTTTCCAACTTGCTCCACACAGACCTCGTGTTTGGCCAATGCCCTTAGTATGTCTGACTCTTCCATTTAATTTTCTTCCATTTCTAGTAGAATCAATCATGTGATTCACTTTTTTAAATAGCCTATCATTTGAGAGAAATCCCCTTTCGTGTGCATTTGTCATTATTCCTTAAAACATCTGCTCCGTGTTCTATTTGTAATACAACTTTCACTTCCAGCTTTCCTGGAGCCGATGAATGACTTTAGAATTTCTTACTATTTCCCTACTTTTCGAGATTGCCAAGAATTTCCCGACATTTCCTTTTCACTGGTTTCCCGAGTCCCGATTCTTTACTGCATTATATTTACTCCGTGTGAGCGATGACTACAGAAAGCCCGATCTTTTCCTGATAATTCATTTAGAACTGAAGCCCTAGCTTGCTCCCAAAAGCAGCTCTTCCAAACCTCTTTCCTTTCCATCCCCCCAAATGCTTTCTTTAGCACTATGGGGTGAGATGATGTTCTTCAAACCTGCAATTAAGGGCAGGGTCGGTTCACAACCCCACTCCCACCACCACCACCACCACCACCATTTCTCATCTGGTTGCATGAATTTGGGACTTCAGTGTCTGGTCACTTTCCTCTAGGTCTGCCGTAATTTTCCATTCTCCCATGATGGCCCAGCTGCCATGTTACAACCCAGAATGGAGCATGTTCCCCAAGGTTCAGTTCTGAGCCCTCTGCTCTTCTTCACCTTGGAAGGCCTGAATGATCATCGCTGAAGGTCATTGCCAGATACCCCCAACCAGCCTCAGCTCAGGGAAGCCCCCATGGGTCTCCATTACATCTGGTGAGCATCTGGGCGCATCTGGACTACGGCGACAGGAAATCAGGAGACTATGAAGTAAAACAGCAGCCTGAGCTTTTAATGCCCAGCCACCAAGCCTGGAGGACTTTCAGGTCTCAGTGTCTTTTTAAGGGAAAACAAACAACTTCTAGTAGCAAAAGTTAAGCTTGTGACAGTGAGGTGACAGAGAATGTGAGCCAGGCTGGGCTTGGAGCCCAAAGACCTGACATCATCTCCAACCTCAGAGAAGCACTACCTGGGCAAGCCACTTAATCTGCTTGCCTCAGTTTCCTTAGCTGCAAAATGAGGCTAATAATAGTCCTTGAGTCCCAGGGTTTTTCTGATCCATGTTGTGCCTGACACAGAGTAGCCTGCCCTGCCCACCACAGCCTCCTCACCGCTCTGGCCCACCATCCACACTCCTGCTGGTCCGTTCCCATTTACCTCTGCAGCTCAGGCCCCGTACAACCTGGTCCTCAGCTCTCTCAGTCCCATCAGACCCTGCTTCCCCTCCGGCCTTTCATGATCCAGCCCCATTGGCTGTGTGGGTTTCTGTGTGTTCTGGTCCTTCTGCTTCCCTCCATCCTGGAGTCCCTCTGTCCCCTTAAAGCACAACTTCAGCCCCATTTTCTGCTTGAAGCCGGCCTTCAGGGCCCTGCTCCAGCTCCATCCAGACAAAACTCACACACGAAGGGTTTTCCTTGCCTTTCAGTTGCTACAGGGGAGAGCTTGGCTACAGGAAACAGAAAGGGGCAGGGGTCCTCTATAATGGGAGGAGGGCCCAGTATGCAAAAAGGGAGCAAAGCCATGAAGCTTATGGAGAGGAACCAATGAGAGACACGGCCCCGGCCCGTGTCAGCCACTTGGAATGAGGGAGAACCTAACAAACCCGTGGAGGGCAGCAACTGGGGGGAGGGGGAAGTTGGTGCTCAAGAGAAATAAGTGCCCCAGAACACAGGAGAGCAAGGAAGTGGGGTTACCACCGTATTTAATTTTATAGCAATATTTGTAAAAGAAACAATCCACAGCTAAGAGGTGGCCAGCCTCAAAGGCCATCCTCCATGTCCATGGACATGGCCACACTGGTGGATGCTGGTCAGATCCAGGGTTGGACAGCACTCACCTGGGCCGGGGGTCTCTGGGTCCCAGGGGCCATTCCTTCTGGCTCCAGGCTCCTTGCTTGGGCCAGGCCTTGGTCCTCTGAAGGCTGAGCTGAAGAGGGACAAGAATCACAGAGGAGGGAGATGGCTTTCCTTCTTCCCCTGGGCTGGTCTACATGGGTCTCCAGAGCCTGAGGTCCCAGAGCAGTTACAAGGCCAGTGGTCTTGTCCTTGGGATAAACCCCAACCAACAGGAGAGGGAGGCAGGGAAGGTCAGGTTAGGAAACGAAGGGCTCCTTCCCACCTTCATTTCTTTCTTCTCTTCGGTCCCGTCCTCCAAGAGAAACCCCAGTGGAAGGGCCTGGAGACCCCAGATGGGGTTACCCCTGACTAAGAATTCTCCTTCCAAGGAATACTATGGCTGAGCTATGGAGGTAGAGCAAGAGCGACCCAATGGTAAAGGTGTGAAAGTCTCCGGGATCTTTGGGAGGTGATGGGGAGCCTGAACAAGTAGTGGGGGCCAGGGGCAGTCCCAAGAGCCAGGCTTATGAAAGAGGCCTGCCCCGGCCTCTCTGAAGGACACTGATCAAGAGGTCAGTTGGGGAAGATGAGGCCCAGTGAAAAGGGCAGACACTGTGCCAAAGGGATGCTCATTCAAACATACTGGGAATCTGATTATGTCAAGCCAGCCTGCTCTAGATCAGGGGTCCTCCTGATCCCCAAAGCCCAGCCTTGCCTCATCTCCAAAGCCCCCCAATCAGAGCTTTCTTCCAGTGACCCCTGCCCTCCATCATCCAGAATGTATCTGCCACCAGAATGACCCCTCCTGTCTGGGGCTTGAATTTGACCTGGGCCACACTCTCCGAGCTGGTGCCCCTGAGCTCCTCCTTCCTCCTGCCCCATCTCCCCATGCTCAGTCTCTCCTGACCCAGACCTCCAGGCCTCCCAGGGGACTCTCCAGCTCTTCCTCCTCCTCCCATTGCCTTCCCGCCCTGGCCTTGATCTAGCCTCTGTATCTCACCAGTTTCCTTCACAGCTCCACTAAGATCCCACCTTGTGCAAGAAGCCCCTCTCCATCCACATTCTGTTTGATTTCCCAAGATTCCCCTTGTGCATGTTTAGTATGAAAGAAACAAGGAAACCAACACCTGTGAAATACCTACTGTGTGCCAGGCAAAAGCTCTTAACAAAAATTATCTCCTCTGGTTCTTGAACAACCCTCCATTATCTAGATCCTCTTACCACCATTTACAGCAGAAAAAATTGAGCCCAGTGCGGCGGCCTCTTCAAGTGTTCTCTGCCCCCCCCCCACCCCCCCCCCCACCTCAGAGATGGGCTACTTCAGGTCACAGACTTTATTCCTTGTGCTGGAGATGCATCCCTGGTGCTGAGCACAGTGGCTGGCACACAGTAAGCACTTAATAAATGCTCACAGACTGACAGGTCCAAGTCACTCCCATCTGCCCTCCCTTCCCTTAGAAATTGGCAGCAATGTACACTTTCTGTGTTTCTCTGGGCCAGGGTCCCTAAGAGGAGGAGTCCGGATGAGGTCATGCAGAGGCTTCCCTCCTGCTCCCACACTGCACTGGGGTTCTGGGGTCCTCCTCCCCCACTGGCCTCTTCATCCTGACCAACCCAAGGTCTCTCCCAGCTGCCCAGGGCCCCCTCCTGGAGCATCCCTGAGACAAAGGCCACTTTAGGTGTGTACATGCCTATCTGCGGGCACACACGTCACATGTTTGGGAGCTGACACACGTGTGATTCATGTCTGCCAGCACATGTGTTACATGTTTGGGAGCCAGCCCGGTGCAATGGGAAGCAGACCCACTGCCCATGGAAGACTGAGTCTGGGTGTCAAGTCCTGTTCCCGCACTTCTGACTCCTGGTACTGGAGGCAAGGCCCTCAGCAGGGGATGGACATGGGGGCTGGGCAGCCCAGGGGCATGAGCCACTTAGGGTTCAAGATAACAAGGTCTTCATGGATGTCCTAGAAGGCTGGTGAGACCCTGACCAAGTCTGCCTCGGTTTCCCCTTCTGTAATGTGGGGCCCCCTACCTCCCAAGGCTACAGAGAGAAGTGCTCCCCAAAGGTCCCTGAAGTGCTGACCATGGGGACAGAAAGAGGTCAAGGGCCAGGGAGACCCAGAGCCTCTCCCTCCTGCCAGGGTTCCTCCTCCACCTCCACTGTCCTCCACCCAAATGGGAGACTGGGCAAAATTTACATCGAGGGCTGCATTTAGAGAGTGCTTGCTGTTTACCCTGTGCTTAGTGCTTTACAGTAGTGATGTCATCGGGAGGGGGGAAGGGCTGCTCACCCCCTTTTTACACAGGAGGAAACTGAGGCAAATGGGGGGTCAAGCTAGCGAGTCCTCGCCCCTCCCCCCAAGTATACACAGGATCCCTGGAGGCTCAGTGGGTAAGGGGTCAGGTGGGCTCTCTGGGATACACTCAGACCCCAACAGCGCCCCTCCCCCATCATGCCACAGGGAGGCACACGTCCCACGTCCCCACGCACGTGCAATTCCACTTTTGCACAACTTGTACACACCGATACTCCCGGACCCTGCACCCCGCCAAGCTTTCGGGGACTCTGCCACGTGAACTGATCCCAACGGGAGTATCGCGCGTTGGGGAAGGGGGAGAACGCACAAAAAGGACGGGGTTCCCCCGCGGCGTGGGGAGCCGGGCCGCGGCTGCGCACTGACACCCTCCTCCCCTCCCCCACTCACCCGGCGCCAGACAAAGAGGAAACAGCCCGAAGGTCCCCGGGGAAGCTGCGCTTGCGCAATAGGACATTCCCAGCATGCCCTGGGGCTCAGCAGACACTACCGCAGGGCCGAGGCGGGGTGTGACGTCACCGCGAGGCGCCGCGGAGCTTTCCTTGGGGGAGGGGTTGGAACCTCCTTGGGCTGGGTTAGGGCCTTCTTCCTCTCCCCCTCCCATCCCCTTTTCGACTTCCGGTTCTGGGCAGCCTTTAGAGTGTAAGCTACCGGAGGGCAGGGCCCGTCCTCTCTTTAAGCACTCGGTAGGCGGCTAATGAGTGCTTGTGACTCCCAGGATACTCCACATTCCCGGGAGAAGTGGTGCTGTCCTCAGGCCGTTCTTACAGACAGGGAAACTGAGGCAGAGGCCAACAGCCGAATCATACAGTGCCTAAGGTCCGCTCTTGCGCAGTCCTTTAAGGCAGCAGGGGTACCCTTCTTATCCTCCTCTCCCTCCAGTAAAGGAAAACCTAACTCCAGTTAGGGGCATGGGTTGACTTGGGACAGAATGCTGAGCCAGCAGCCGGCAGGCTCCGAGTTCCCATGTGGTCTCAGACCCCTGGGAGCAGTGTGACCCTGGTCTGCCTCAGGTTCCCCACCTGAAGGATGTGTGACCCTGGAGCAGTCCTATCTCCCCAAACCCTCCAGAATCTGTCAGGAAAATCCCAGATGAGGTCACTGAGTCAGATATAACTTTAAAAGGCTAAACAACAAGACTTTCACATACACATTTATACATACGTGTAAATACACACGCGTGCATATGTAAACACTACCCCACACATAAAATCTCTGAAACTGAAGAACCCGAGGGGCCCTCACCTGCTGCTGCTGCTGCTGCTGCTTCTCAGCCTCCCCACTGGACAAATTAAGCCCAAGTGAACCTCAGGCTGGACCCTGTGCTCCCTTACTCTGGCCGTCCCCAGCTAGGACCCTGACAATTCTCACAATTGGATCATAGGAGATCTATTTCCATGGCTCCTGGCACATGACAGATGCCCCAGAATCAGCCCCCAAAGCTGGGCCAGTCTTCTCCCACCTTCTTCCCCTCCTCCTCCTGGAACCAAGGACCCTGGGCTCTGGCTGAGCCTTGACCAAGACCAAGACCCTCCATCCCATTCTGGCATCCAGGACCTTCTCACAGTCAGAATAGCTCCTTCTGCCCCTCTCCCCTCCTGCCTTCCTTCTCATGTCAGCTGAAGTTTCACCTCCTGAAAATAAGCTTTTCCTGGCCCCTCAAAGTGTCTCCCGTCTACACTGCAGAGCTTGTTTGGACACGGTTGTATGTTGTCTCCCCCATTTGATGGAGAGCTCTTTAAGGGCAGGAGCGGGCTTCCTTTCCCTTTGTTTCTCAGGCAGTTTGTAACACAGAATGGAGCCGACATGGGAGCCCCATTCTCAGTGCTCATTGATGGGACCTGATACCTGGCAAAGGAGAGGGTCCTGGGAGCAGCCATGAGGCCTGAGGGGGCAGGAAATGGGCAGTGCCAGGAGGGCGATTCCTGCCCTGCTGCCAGCCCTGCCAGGGCCCCCCTCCCTCTGACAGGAGGAAGCTTCCTGGGCTCTCTTGGACTCCCCCTGGGCCGATGCTGGTCAGCTCTGGGGAGGGACTGCACTCACCTGGGACGAGGGTCTCTGGCTGCCAGGGGCCATCTCTGGTTCTAGAGCAACTGGAGAAGGAGTAGAATGGAGGGAGGAGACTTTGTCTTCACTTTCCCTTCCTGGGCTGGCTGCTGATCTGCCCAGAATTATAGAGAGCTCTCAGAGCAGGTACAATGGCCCTGCCCTCAGGGGGGGAGGCTGCACCCAGGAGGGAGCAGGGAGGATCAGGCCTGGAAGTGACCTGGATCTGAACAGGAAAAGGACTTGTCTCCCCTCTAATTCTTCCCCTTTGGCCTCATGCCCCTCCCCCAGCCTCCTCTAGAGGTCAGGAGGCAGAAGGGGCTTTGAGATCCCAGGTGGAATGAGATCAGGTTGAGCCCTGACTCAGAGTTCCCCTCCAACTGTTATTATAGGTGAGCTGTGGAGTTTGGGCATTTGTAACCCAAGGCAAAGGCGGGGATGACACTCCTGGAACTCTGGCCCCCCAACTTTGTGATGGGGATACTGGAAAAGTAACAGGGGCAGAAAGCAGCCCCAGGAGCCAGGCTTGGGTGGGAGGTCTGCTCCTGGCATATCTGGGGGACACTCTGGAAGAGGACAGATGGGGAATGTGAGGTCCCCCCGAATGGGGTGCAGCAAGAGGTCCCTGCTCAGACCTACCTCAGTCCTGCAAGTGCAAAGCCTGTGTCCAAAAGGCAGAGAGACCTCAGCTCCAGGGGGAGAAGGCAGAGAAATCTCTGAAGCAAGGGAAGAACGAAAAGCAATCTGACTTCCAATTTGCTGTTTACAGCCTGCCCTCTCCGAGAGGGTCCCCCTAGTAGACGAAGCCCACCTGCCCAGCCTCGCAGGCTCCCAGCATGGCCCCTTTCCTCCAATCACACCCAGGACCAGTACTTCAGGCCCCGCCCACTTCTCCCCAAGCCCTGCCTTCATGACGTAAAAAACCTTGGTCACTGCAATGGCCCCTTCTCCCCCCCCCTCCAGATTGCACCCCAAGGCTCCGATTCCACCTGAGCCACACCCACCGGACTGATCCTCCCTGAGCGCTCTCCTCCCCCATCCCTCCCTCACCTCTAGGACTCAGCCCCTCCCCAGCCGAAGCTCAGGCTCTTCCAGCTTTCCCCTTCTATGCTCCTCTTCTTCCTCAAAAGGACTTGTCCCCCTTCCATCCATCCCTCCTCACCCTCAGGCCTGAGTTCCTGTCCTCCCTATTATGATCACAAATGTACCTGTTATACAATATTACCATATGTTTGGAAACTGTTACATATTTAATATCTTTCAGATTAGAAAATAAAAGCAATGCTTGTATTGTATTTCCTTTATCTGATTATTCTTTCTTGTAGATAAAATTTCTCCTGCTCAAAGATGATGTGTGGAAATAAGTATACATAGATTTGATTTGTCAAGTATTTTAATCATAATTAACATGTATTAGATTTCCTGCTATCTAGGGGAGGGGTGGGGACTAGGGGGGAAAAATTTGTAACAGAAAGCTTTGTAAGGGTTAATGTTGAAGAATTACCCATACATAGGTTTTGCAAATAAAAAGCTTTAATGAAGAAAAAAAAAAAGAAAAACAAGGAGCTTTTGTCACATCCTTTTAGAGTCTGGTCTGGGAGGTTTCTCTTCAGTCAGTCATAAGATCTAATCACCCCCTTTGACAGTAAGTTGGGAAACCCCAGAACATGAATCCCACCAGAATTGCAAAATTTCCAAGCTAACCAGAGAGAAAGTGAGATCCTTTGGAAAATCTTGATATTGTGTCTGGTCGGGATCAGGATGTAGTGAAGTAACATCTTGGCTACTTAGTAAGAACTGAGAAAATAACAGTATCAGCTCTAAAGGATACTTAGTGAAATGTTGCTGTTTGTGGCAGTTTCTTGGGTCTTTAATCCACCTCTCTTGTAAATTTTGTTTTCAGATGTGTTGGATCCCTTTCATAAAAAGAGCACACTAGTCCACTACTCAAGGGAAATGGAAATGTCCTGTGCTCCTGCTGTCTGAGAACTGTTATAAGTGGAGGAGTCTCTGGGAAAGATGAGGAAATGACCTTGCCAAAGTGAAGGTATGAGACTCGACTTAGTTTCCCCACTTAGCATTTTCCCCCATAGGTATAACTGAGTTTGACTGTGATACCTGGTGGTAAGCCTTTCTTTGGCTATTGACTGTAACATATAGCTGAAATCAAACAGAACTGAAGAACAATGTGGAGGCTGCCGGGTTCCTCCCTTTTTCCTTACACAGCAAATTCCAAAAGGGCAAGTGTATATAATGCTGCCTCATTTCTTTAGTGCAATGAACATTAGGAGCCTCAGCCATTTCCTGGCTGTGTGATCCTGGGCAAGTCACTTAACCCTGAGCAACATTTCACTAAGTATCATTTAGGGCTGATACTATTATTTTCTCAGCTCTTACTAAGTAGCCAAGATGTTGCTTCACTACATCCTGATCCTGACCAGATACAATATCAAGTTAAGTGACTTGCCCAGGATCACACAGCCAGGAAATGGCTGAGGCTCCTAATGTTCATTGCACTAAAGAAATGAGGTGATCCTGGGCAAGTCATTTAACAATTCCCTCCAAAAACAAAAGTAAGACATACACCCCACTGATGACTTTTAACTGAATAATATATGCTGATATAGTACTAATGTAGAGAAGAAGCGTTTAAAATTGTTTGAATTCTATTGATTAGAGAAATGCAAATTAAGACAATTCTAAGGTACCCCTACATCCCTCTCAGATTGGCTAAGATGATAGGAAAAGATAAGGATAAATGCTGAAGGGGATGTGGGAAATTGGGACCCTAACACATTGTTGGTGGAGTTGTGAACTGATCCCACCCTTCTGGAAAGCAATTTGGAGCTATGCCCAAAGGGCTATCAAACTCTGCATACCCTTTAATCCAACAAACAGATCATAAAAAAGGGGAAAGAACCACATGTGCAAAAGTGTTTGTGGCAGCCCTTTTTGCAGTGGCAAGAAACTGGAAACTGAGTGGATGCCCATCTGTTGGCAAATGGCTGAATAAGTGATGGTCTATGAATGCTATGGAAGATTATTGTCCTATAAGAAATGATCAGCAGGATGAATTCAGAAAGGCCCGGGGAGACTTACATGAACTGATGTTAAGTAAAGTCAGTAGAAACAAGAGAATATTGTACACAGCAACAGCAAGATTATGTGATGATCAACTCTGATAGACGTGGCTCTTTTCAATAATGAGGTGATTCAGACCAATTCCATAACAGAGATTGAAGCCTTACACTTGAGAGGATATTGAATTTATAGGTGATGAATACTAAACATCCCTTCATTTTTTAATATGGCCCTAATATCCTCAAGTGATTAAAATCAGATTTAATTTGTTGTTGTTGTTATAGTGTTTTAGAGTCATG
>JAJPUD010009847.1:34210-69619 GCA_023553655.1 Myrmecobius fasciatus | reverse complement strand
TCTTATGAGGTTCTTTATGCAATCTTCCAGAAAGGCCTTTTGAAAAGGGGACCAGTGATGGTCCTTAATAACTTCCTTTGGAGTTTTGTCTGAAGGAATCTCAGGATCCGGGGTCATCCCTTCTTTCTCTCGATAAAAGTTGTCTATAGTGAGAGCTCTCTTTTGCTTCTTCATTTTTTTTTAGACTGTCGATGTCTCTTTAAGGCTTAGAAAAAAAATGGAGGCTGAAGTTCTTTTCCCTGGGGCAATTCTTCGAATTAACTTAAGGTGCTGGGCCAGTGGGGGCTAGGACTAAGTCTCAATTACTCCTTAAACAAGGCAAGTCTGCCAGAACACCTGCTCCCAATCGGGGCAGAGTATCCTGAGTGCCTCAGATAAACTCCAAGTGTTTGGAGTTTGGAGTTTGGAGTTTTGCTGCAGTGAGCTGAGTCCCACCCTCACTTCCGGCCTACACTACTGTTTATCCCTCTGTCCGAGTTAGACAAACCTGATATGAGGTTCTTCAGAGATATCAGCAAGCAGCGTCCAAATATTTCTGGATTCGTTGACTTGAAGATCAGTTCAGAGGCTTATTTTATTGTTGATTTGAGAGAAGGTGGGAGGAGGATGCAGAGAGTCACGTTTTCACTCCGCCATCTTGGCTCTGCCCCCTGAAAATATTTTCAAAAGTTGGTATGGCAGAGTTCCCCACATAATATTTTTGCCTACCAACTATTTGTTTTTGTCTCTCTGATAACAAATCCCCAAAATAATATTTTATCTACCACCGGCTTGTTTTTTTCCCTCTAATAACCCCAGCCAAATAATATTTTGCCCTGATTCCTGATATGCAACTTGGCTAGCTGTAGGAAGGCCATCAAATATCATACTATGAGAACCTCATTCTTAAAAGAACACTTTGGAGCCTACCTTCCCCTCCAACAGGAGCATCCCTTTCCAATGGAGTACTCTCTCCCCTCCAATAGGAACATAACTTCTAGCTGGAACAACCCCTCTTCTTCCTAAAGAGATCCATATCTCTGTGCTTCCCAATACAGCATTAGATATCTTCCATGTTAATGTGCATGCCTGAGTTCTCAGATCTCCTTTCTTATTTTCTCCTTTCCCCATCACCAGCAATAAAGCTTTGCATAGAAAAGACTCCTGTTGTTTTATGTATTATTCTCAGCATTTGAACTCACTAAAGGGTTATTTTCCCCATGTCTTTGGCTGACCCACCAGCTTTTCCTTAGACATAAGCTAGATACTCAAAGACTTAACTTATCATTGTCTACACCTACCCTGGAGGATTATGACAATGTGAACCCGTTTATAGAAAGTAAGGGGAACCCTACATCCTTCCAGGAAGTACTCTGTTATGCCAGAGAACTGTCCCAAAATATTCAGTCCAGCAAGAATGATCACAAAACAGAAGGCTTTGTCAACTTCTTAAGACTAATGCCTTCCACTTGTCATCATTTCCTATTTATCCTGTATAGAGCTTGTTTGAACACATTTTTTTGCTTGTTGTCCCCCCATTAGACCATGAGCTTTTTGAAGGCAGGCACCTTCTTTTGCCTCTGAGTATCACTAACAATTAACACAGTACCTGGCACATGGTAAGTGCTTAGTAAATATTTATTGACTGAGATGTCCTCCCTCCAAAATACCTTTTATTGAACCACTTTTATTGAATATATGTATATATATGTACATATATATATACATATATATGTGTGTGTGTGTGTATGTGTGTGTGTATGTGATGAAATATATCTCCTTGTCTTCATCATTAGAACATTAGCTTATAGAAAGTTGAGACATTTTTTGTTGCTATAACCCTAAAACCTAGCAGAGTATATGACACACTTAATAAATTCTTTATAGGTTGTTTAAAGTCCAACTCTATTTGATCTCTTGAGGCATTTTCTAATCCTTTAGGTATAACATAGGCCTTTGCTAAATATTACCTTATGTCCTCATTGGACCACTTAGGTGGTTATAGAATGATTCCAGATGGACGTGAAACCATAGTCTCTCAATTCAAGTATGTACCATTGTCTGTTCTCACCTAAGTTTCCATTCATATATCTGCTTTTTCATTGTTTGGCTATCTACTGTGTCTTGTTTCAAACCTTATCTTGAAGATTTATCCTTATGATTTATCATTAATGATAGTATTTCCATAAGCTTTATCAAAGAGTTATATTTCTAATGACATAAACTGTCCTCTTATGATTCTCCAACAGTGACTCTTTTCTGAGTCTTTTCCTTTTCTTTATCTAATTTTATGTTCCATCCTTACAGTTTTATTTTTTTTATGAGAGTAATGGCACATTCTGATAGAAATGACCTTCCTGACTTGCTGAAAGCTATCCTATCATAGCATCCCAACATCACACCTCATTAATAAACTTTTCTTGTTTTTTTTTTATTCTAACATAAGTCAGGCATGATCCAAAAAAAATATATCAACAACAATGAATAACAGGAAGACCTTTAAAGATATATTATTAAATTCAGCCCTGGAAATAAACTGATGCTATTCAGTAAAGTTGAAAAATAAGGAATGCATATTTCACCAAAGAAGGATAAAAACCATTTCTAAATGATCCTAAACATAAAATGAATAAAACTCTTTCATCAAAGAAACTCTTTGAAGCCTTTCATTGCTAATTTCTCTCTATACCATCTATTGTGCCATTTTCCATTAATGGCCCATTTGTGACAAAATAATGTAAGAGAGTACTTTGTACATTCATCAGTTCAGAAAGTGCAATTTATTTGGGGTACCTAATATATTCAATAGCAGTCAGATAAGAAACTGCTTTGTAAGATAAATGCCTTTCCTTTCTTTTTTTCTGTTAGAAAAATCATTCTACCTCTGAGATTCTGAAAGGAAGGAAGAAACAAATGACCTAGATTGAACACAGTGAGAATCACAGAACAAAGTGATTCTTTAAAAAAAAAAGTCAGAGTACAAGTTTCTGGTACCTTTTTCACATTAGTAAAAACTGGACATAAGAATTTAAAACTGTTCCTTTGAGTAAAGAAAGTGAAAAAGAAAACCAGTAACGTTTACAGAGTCCCAACTTCATAAGTTTTCCCACCTAGCCTTAGTAATACAATGATGGAAAAGTTGTGTAATCCATTCATTTATGATTCTGAACTAATTTCACTAGTTTTTTGCACCAATTTCTCAGGTATTTGCTAGAATTACAGGTTTCCCATTTTACTTTTAAAATCTTTCCCATTCTTTTGAAGTCTCCATAAATTTTGTTTAAAAATAATGATTTTATAAAATAATTTAACAAATTCTAAGTTGTCAAATGACTATTAAAATATTATTCTACTTTTACCTATGAATCCAAATCAATTTAAATTAAACTTTAGAAAGTCATACTTAGTAAGTTAGTCAACGTTTTTTAATGACACTATTATTTTGATAGCATCAAAATAAATATGTCTTATTGTAGTCATTTCTTCATAACATCATTCCCTGGTTTCCCCAATAGCTACCATACTAAGTCTAGTCCTAATGATGCATTCTCTGATGTGGTATTTGGTACCAAATTATGTAGTTGATGTTGACACCAGATGACAGTAGGCATCAAAACTTGGGGTTCAGTCTTGTGAAAAATTCACAATGGCCATTCTCTTTGGCAAAAGGTAGATTTATTTAGGGAAGAGGTTACAAACAAAATGAAGCTATTCAATAGATGGTAAATATGAAATAGAGTGGGAGAGCATATGAAAGACAAATTCCTCAGTGGAATTCATAATTACCCACTAGAAAAGAAGCACCCCATGAGGTTGGGGCAGGCTAAATCCTGAAAGGGACTTAGCATCCTGAAAGAGTTAGTTAGCTATAAGGAAGAGAAGTTGGATTGGGAAGCATAGTGGAGTTTGAAGACAGACCACATGGCATGAGGGAAAGGGAAAGGGAAAGATACCACAAGGCAGAGGGTCACAATGAACTAACCCAAAGGAAGGCAGCAGCCATGGGATGGTCCATAAGTAAATTTTATAGGGAAAATTTAACCTCAGAGACATGACTGGAATTTCTGACAAGGCATGGCAAGGTGAGACTGCTGGAGACCTCTACAGAGGGTGGGTACCAGGAACCTGACATAATTTGTATTTCTGACTGGTAGCCCTCCCTAAAGAGTGGGAGCATATAGCTAAGCTGATCTCTAACACATCCTTCTCCCTGCTTGCCTCACGGGTCGGTTCTTTAGATTCTCTCTGTCAAAAACACCATTCAGGACCTCATTACAGAAATGTATATATTTTATATTTACTTATCTATTTAAATGTGAAATCTCCCAAATAGAACAGAAGCCTCTTGAGAATATGAACTATTTTTATTTATGTATTTGTGTGTGTGTGTGTGTGTGTGTGTGTGTGTGTAGTCCCATTTATCACAAAGCTTGGCACTTAAAAGCATAATAAGTATTTGTTAAATTGAATTTAAATAAACAAATTATGGGTTTCCTCTAACCAGATATGGCTTAACTGACACCCTTCATTAGAATTATTTAATAAGCTCTTTTAGAATTAAAGAAATATCTAGCAGTTGACAGGTTCAATTTCTATTTTCATATTGGCTTAGTTTGATATAGCTATCCTTCTCTTTTCCAGGTATAATTTTAAAGGAAGGGGCTTTTGTTTACCAGTCCTTCCTCGTGCATATTCTAATAGACACTATTATCTTATTCCCATTTTACAAATAAGAAAACTTATCTAAAGCAAGTTAAGAGATTTACTCAGTGTCTGAAGTCCAATATTCTATCCTTGGTGCTATCTAACACAAATCCTATTCCCTAAGCATGGTTGTTCTTCTAAGGTTTGCCCCTAGGTTCCATGTTTTCTATCTTTATACTCTCATTGATATCTTCAGATACCATGGATAATATCTCTACACAGGTCACTCAAAAATTTCTTATTTCTATTCCAAATTTCTCCCTTGAAGTATAATCCTAATGCTTGATAGCTTTCTCTAACTGGATGTCCCATGGGCATGTCAATCTTAATCTACCCAAACGGATGAGTGGACCAGAAGAACATGTGTCCAGAAGCAGAATGGAAATGTCCAGGGATTTATTCTATCAATTCTGGTCACATTCTCTGTTATTCATCAAATTCCTCTGTGATGTTATCCTTCATTCCCTGGCATAAAACTATTGAGCAACAACAGAATTGCATAGACTATTATGAATGTGACAAGAAATGCATGATTTCTCCTTATTAAATTGTGTTGTTTAGTTGATTAGTCATGGCCAACTCTTTGCAACCCCTCTGGGCACAGATACTGAAGTGGTTTGTGCTTTCCTTCTGTAGCTCATTTTACAGATGAGGAATCAAAGGCAAACAGAATTAAGTGACTTGCTTAGGATCACACAGCCAGTTAAGTGTCTGAGCTCAGGAAGATGAGTCTTCCTGTCTCTAGGTCTGGTACTCTATCCATTGAGCCACTTACCTGTTCTTGTTAAATATGTTGGTTAAATGCAGCCTCAATCTGGTTAAAGATGTAAGCATGTTCATTTAGCAAACTTGCCTTTATGTGTTCCCTTTGCAAACTAACTTCACATTTCCCATAGTATCTTGTTATCTTTTTTGTTGTTTATCCTTCCTTCTTGAAGAAGACCATGACTTCAGGGAGGTGATACTATGATATTCAATGAGTTGGATTCAAGTGAGGGAGGGCTGTGCAAGGTCACTCATGTGTCACTTTTCCCTCCAGAGCCACTTAGATCCTCTAACAAGATATAGATCAAGACCAACAAATACTGAGGAACTTTCATTATGAAAAAGTTTTCTCTTGAAGTTTAAATTTACTTTCTTCACTTTGAATATCTTTTCTTATTGGTGGTTTCATTTCCTAGATCCTGACAATCACTGCTAGTTTGAAGGTGCTAAACAATTGTACATAAATCAGTTTTAAATTCATGATTTATTGTAAAGAGTTATCAATGAAGCCATGATAAGCAGATGAAGATAAAAACTAGAAGCCACAGTGATCATTCTCTCCCAGTTCCTACCCTCTCTCAGAAACATAAACAATATCA
This sequence comes from Myrmecobius fasciatus, assembly GCA_023553655.1. Taxonomy (NCBI): domain Eukaryota; kingdom Metazoa; phylum Chordata; class Mammalia; order Dasyuromorphia; family Myrmecobiidae; genus Myrmecobius; species Myrmecobius fasciatus. Next base: position 63,572 of record JAJPUD010009847.1, on the reverse strand, counting down.
GGAGTAAGAAAAGTTACTCTCACAGAGAAGGTTGGGCAGAAATATCCTGGAAATGTTTTTTTCTTTATCCTCAGATTTACTTAGCCACAATTCAGTTTTCAAAACTCAGATAAGTTAAACCAATTAGAGTAATTTTAGGCTCCCAAACTTTAACATTCATTGGCACATTAGTGGGCTAAAAGAACCAAAAGTTTCTTCTTATTATATTTAAAAGCAGTTAGATGGTGCAGTAGATAAAGTGTTAGACTGGAAAACCTAAGTCAAATACCGTCTCAAATATTATTAGCATTGTTTTGCTGGGTAAATCATTTAATCTCTCAGTTTTCTTATTTGTAAAACAGGAACAAAAGTAAAAAATTATTCAAAGTTTTGATTAATAATAATAACAATAAGGATATAACTCTCTAACTTTTCCAAAGCCCTTTACAAATATTATCTCATTTGATCCTCATTAAGTACTAAACTAGTCCTATTATTGCTTGCAGATTAATGAATCAAGGCAGACAGATGATTTGACTGATCCAGGGAGCCACAATCAGTAAGAATCTTAACCCAGATCTTCTAGACTCAGGTTTTCTAACTCTAGCACTCTATATTATTTATGCTATGAAGATCAAATGAGATCATATATGGAAGGCATCTTGTAAGTAGGAAGTTTCATGTGTGTTGCTTCTTTGTTGTGGTTGTTTGTAGTAATAATTATCCCTTGGCCAAATTAATTAACTTCCTTGAGCTTCTCTTTCTTCATCTGTAGCATGGGGACACAGAAATATCATGGGATTGCTGCAAAAATCAAATGAGGTAAGAGATGCAAAAATGGTTTTGAAAATGTAAAAGATTCTACAGATGTAAGATATAACTCTGATTATTGTGCAGGATAGAATCTGACCTCAAACACCAGGCTTCTTTTTCACTTTGTGCTCTGTGACCTGGCATCAGCTGCTTTTCTTGAATCCACTCCCAGCCTCTGTGGGTAGTTTCTGTTGAGGAAGGGGAGTCATACATGCAATTTCATAAAGCTTTTCCTCCTCCAAATGAGCCCATAACCTTGTCCCTGCCACCCACAGACTTTCCATCTGCATCGACCTCCCAACCCATAGCCCACCTTCTCAATACCAAAATTTCCAGAAAGAACATATGTAGCTAGGGGGCTAGATAAAGGAAGAATTTTAAAGGGACAGTACAATCCTAGAAGACTAAGAATTCACTCACTGTCTATGTGACAGGGGAAATAGTTCACTCCCTATATACTCAAGAGACACATTTTAGCCCCAGATTGTGATGGTGATATCTTGACTTACAAGTGAATTGGATTTAAGTGAGGTAGAGTTGTAAAATCATTAGCCTCCCTCCCTCCTCCAATGTTATCCCAGTCTAAGCAAGATATAGCTTAAGATGACTAGATATGGGCCCATGCAATAGGAAATCTTGACCCTTTTAAGCTAAGGTCTTCCCCAAGCTTCAGTTCTCCTGAGATAATACCCATTCAATAGAGAAAGTCTAGGTAAGAATTGAAAAGAAAGATGGTCTAGTTTGGCTTCATAAAAAAAGAAAAAAAAAATCACTCTCGTGGGGAAAGCCTTCAGAGTTTCTGATCAGAACAGAAAAAATTATTAATTACTCTCTGAGCCATTAACACTCAAAAGATAAACAAGTGAGATTTGAAGTAGGACCTATTCATCATTGGCCAATCAGTGAAAGCCAGAGTGGTTTATAACCCCTGGGGGAATAATGAAATCAGGGCATATAAAAACACTTTGTGTTGGGGCTTTATAGCATTTCCTGAATTGTATTAGACTTTTATTATCTCAGATGTTCATCTGTATGGTTGTTTAATGAAGAATTAGTAGTAACTGAATTCCAATCCAGCCTCAGATAGGCTTACCACCTCTATGACTTCCAGGCAAGTCACTTTACCCTTTTTGTTTCATTTTTTTCCACCAGTAAAATAGGGATAATAATAATATCTAACATTAGGTTGTTATGAGAATCAAAAGTAATATTTGCAAAGTGCTCTGCAAACCTTAAAGCATTATAAGCTAGCTAGCCAGCTGCTAGTAATAGTAGTAGTGGTAGTAGTATTCATTAAGCCTGCTATATTGATGTGCAAAACCCTTAGAAAACCAGGAATTCTTTATTAGATTAGAATTTGAAATATAAATTCAGATAAATAAATAGTTATGGAAAGGGTGTCATATTACATCATTATCAAAGTTCCAATATTTATGTGGCATTAAGGGTACAGTTAAGTAAAAAATGGTACACATACTGATGAACTTTAATCATTAACATAAAGATAAAAAATTAAAATACAGAAGTTTTTCTAAATTAAGAAATGAGAATCAATAAATTCCACCAGTGGGGCAGTGTAGCATGTTTGTAATAAAAAAGAATTTGCTTTCATAGCTTAGTTCCAGGGGAATGTCACTTTTAGAAGCCAGCCAGTACCTTCCCTATCCTCTGTCTGTACTTATCCTCTTCAAGGATATCCTCAGTGCATGACATGGTAGATTATTCTCATTAGTTGGTGCAGTGATACATTACAAACATGGTGTCATGGAGAAGTGGTCTAAAGAATATCATCAAAGTAATAGGTGATGGAATAAGATGAGCTGATCACATGAAGAGAGAGAGGGATAACTGATGGACAGCCTGTGTGCTCCACTGGTGTTCTCAAAGTGTCAGATAAATTCAAAGAAGCCTTCTGGATCCTTTATAGAAAACACCTGCTAAGATATGGTCAAGAATATAGCAGACATGGATAAATGGTAATATGTGTCATAATAAATATTCACTTCAATGGAAGTTGTATTCCAAGTAAATGAAAATTCAAATTCAACATACTGTCAAATAGGCAATTGGACATCTGCCTCTCTGTCATCTGAATAATCTAATTTTGTGCTTCCTTTTTTGTTTGTTTTTTTTTTCTTTTTCTTTTCTATCCAGCTTCCCATCCTTTTCTTTTTTTTTAACTACTCAGATCAGATGAACTGCTTGGGAAATTCACTTTGTTTAATGACTGCTCTTCTTCCTTAGAGAAAAGCTTAACAGGAAAGCAATGAAAAGGCTAATCAACAATGCTGATGGAAGAACACTTGGTACTTTTGTGAGATCTTTTAATTTTTTGTGAGAGATCAAAATGCAAGGTCATTTATGAAGTGCCTACTATATACAAGGTACCATGGTAAGTGCTGAGGAAAACATAATCAGAAATAAATTATGTCACCAGCCCATGATAATCTTGAAATAATATAAACTACTCTATTGTTTTTTTCTATTTGAAAGTAAGCTCACCAAGAGTAATGATGGTAACATTCTTTGTGTTTTTATATTCAAAGGCTCATACTGGTTTTGGTACATAGTTAAGTGCTTAATAATGTCTTGACTTTGATTTTCTAGTTACTTAAATATTTTTACATTAATCCATAGAAAAACTTGTTATATGTTTACAGATGGGTGAATCAGGGCAGAGAATTATTAATGATCTCACTCCTAGAAAGTCCTAAATGTGGTAGTCCTTGATTCCTGAGCCTTTATCAGACCCTAGTACAGCTTTTACCCTATCATAAGTGGTTAATTTCCCCCCATATTTTGTCCTAAAATAAACTCACTGAATGCTTTCTAGGTATATATTTTACATGAAGAGAAAAACTTGTTTCTTTTTTTAAAATTATACTTAAAGAAAGTTTGTGTGTCCAATAAAAGTACTGGAATTAATGATCTTCTCTGTGACCCCTGGGTTCCAGGTAAATCATGAAAAAGTTCTTCTATCAGTAAAACTGCACTCATACTGTGAGCTCCATCTGCTACTTCTGCTTTTGTTAGTGGCTGACAGTTCACTTAGTCCCTTCTGCTCCATAGTAACTTGCTTCCCTTCCTTGAAAAGTTCACATATAAGAAGGTCTGAATTCAGGAAGGCATAAATTAATATGTGATTAATAGGTGTTTTTCAAGAATTCAAGGGTGAAATCTGAGGAGGAGTAGGTCTCAAACTTAAAGGAAATGTAGGCATTATCTCCTATTTGTATGTTATAAAAGATTTTTTGTCATATTTTAATGAAAAAAGTTCATGGATGGTAAAAGAGGAGCAGGAGTGCTCGTCTTTTCATTGAACAAATTTATTAATAGCCAGACTTGTCTGAATCACAGTTTGAGATTATATGTGTAAAGCATTCTTTAAGCCATAAGGCAACATATATATGTGATCTACTTATAATTATCAATATTGCAAGAATTGTTCATTATTTACAAGCTCCACAAATGCAGAAGCTATTTGATGTCATTTTCATGAATCCAACAATATAAAGTAGAGATAGTAGACCATGCTTTAGAAAGATTGGATTCAAATCCAGCGTCAAATATAGAGCAATTTTATAACCAAAATGAACAAAAAGCTGTACATTTGTCAATGACAAATCTGATAATGGGGCACATCCTTTTCCTGCTTGATTTCACTGTATATATACTATCTTTTGCCATATTTCTTGATAGTTCTCTTACATTTAGAGAAACCTATAATTTAAATCACTTCATTGTTCATCACCCCAAGGAAACTTTTTTTTTTTTGAGACTAGATCTCCTTAACTTAATTGTATTAGAAGTACAGTAGTCACTCAGTAGTCAGCTTCACTACTAATCAGCACAGGAATTTTGATGTGCTTTGTTTATGACTTGGTTCAGTTCATTTCTCTTTAGGCAATCTGGTGGGCCCTATTCCTCTGGAGACCCATATTAATGTGAGACTTAGTACAGACATCTGATTGTCTTTAGTCTGATCAGAACTCTCAAATGAGCCTTCAGCCTCTCCAGTAGCAGAGATTATAGACATAGGCCACCACACAAGACCAATGCAATTTTTTATGATGGAAAGACACAAGTGTCATGTCAATTTCCATTGGTAAAGGGATATTTTACATTAAGGGGTTATCAGACTGGTGAATTTGCAGATCTGGACTCCTTTCCCCTCCTCCCCTGCAAAAAAAGAGCTAGTGTCTTTTGTAAGAATCTACATGCACAAAGTCAACAACTGATAAATGTTTGTTGAATTTAATTAATGGTTCTTAAGAAATATTGGCTCTTAGAACATAATGAACTTAGAACTTAATCATTAATAAATTAAAATGTTTGGGTTTGAAAATATAGCCAATCCTAAGCAGTGGTCCTGAGTCCTGGATGATTTATTATACTTTCTTTTACTCTATCTAGAATAATATTTATTTTTCACTTTTGTTTCCCATTATCAAGATTCTGGAAAACTTCCCCTGGATCAGTGAAAGAAAAGTGTAAAATCAGGCAGATCTCAGAGTATCTCTTTGTCATGGCTATAATCTCATTGCTCTATGACCTGACTTGCTCTATTTGTGTTTGGGATTGGGAAGTATAGAAGTGAGGAGTTTTTAAATTAGAGAACATATTTTTTTTCAAAATTTATCATATCAATACCATTGTTCTTATAATTCCACACCATCAATCTGGGGAGAAGAGACCTGGCAACTGCTTCTGCAAAATTTCAAATCCCCATATCCTCAGCAATCAAGACACTGAAGACCCAAGGAAGTTCTGAATACCACTATTAATTAGTTCCAAATTAGAATCAAAGATGACTTTATCCAAGAAAATGGACTGAAGAAGGAAGAATTATCATCTGCTTTGCTGTATACACCACAGAACATGAAACTGATGTGGTGTGGCTACTAAGGATGTAACAATAATTCTAAAGTTCCTGGCCATAATCCTAGGACAACCTGGCATTTGGAGTATTATAGTTCCACAAACATTGCTAGCTATCAGATAACAATCTGTTGATCAGTGATTACAAAGTTTCTGAGCTAACAAGGAGATGCATACAAGATCACTCCTCAACTCCATTAAATCACTCACTCCCCAACTCCATAAAATTAGCATATCAATGACAAGAAGCACTTATCTAATTTTTTCTTATAAATTCATCTTCTTGTTTCTGGTGCTTTGATAACTTCTTTTAGAACTTAGCCCATTTTAATTGGTGTTACAATTATAATAAACTTTGGCCCCTTGACTTGAAAATGGGTCTAAGCCTAGAAATTCTTTTGAGACATCTCACAACACCAGTCTGTAACCCCAGTCTTTTTAGGGTCCACTTGAATCTAACAAAGGCATTCCAACTGACATGCACCTGAAACCATGTCTATTTTTCCTCCTTGAGAGACCAGCTAGCTCACAGAGAGTAAAGACTATCTCAGTTGTTTTTTCCCCTTAACTTCAAGTTTCTTTAATAGGTGCCTTTTTATTTGAATTGGTCTTTAGTCAGTGGAGAAGTAAAGTTCCTCTCTCCTCTCATGTACTGGCACCAATCTCACAGAACTCCTGGGGAGACTATAAAAAGCCTTCATTCACATCATGTCAGGGAGCAGGGAGGAAAAAAGAAGGGCCATTATAACTCTGACAATCACAAGAAGGCAGAAGACACAATTTTTTTAAAACTCCTTTTATAGAGGTAGCCTTTATCAAGGCATGTACATCCCTGGGATTTTACAATATTTGTAAAAGCTATTTTTGTTTTAAATACAATTAAAGTCTTAGAGACAACCTAAGTGTCATTCACAAATTCTCACTCTCAAATTTTGTGCACTTTATCTTTATGATACCTCTTATATCTGCCTCCTTCTTGAATATTATAGACCTTCATAAATACTTTTTTTCATTCATTTCTCCATCTATTCATTTATCCTGAGATGTATTAATCTGGTGGTCTGCTGCTCAGGATCTGAGATAGGGCATATTCTATTTTTCTCTTGGTTATTCTTGCATGAGAATGGTATAGGAGAATTCTCAAAACTGGAGTTGAATGTTATTGTCTATTTATATTGAAGTGCAGGCATTTTTATGTTAGGGAGGAAAAACTCACCTCTCTTTTCCCACCCCTCACCAAATATATCTAAACATTAACTCAAAAGCTCCTGCTTAACAGCTCTTTAGCATTTATTTTTTTCCCTATGCTTTATTCACCCAACAGAATCCTCCTACAGGATATTCTCCATTTTTAAATCTTTTCTTATTTTATTTATCTGTAGTCATTTGTCTTTTGCTTTTCTTGCTATCCTGTGTAGTTTTGGACCCATCACACAAACTTTTGGGGTTTCTTACTAGTTGTGTTTCACTTTCCCCAAAAATCATATAGTCTTCCTTCTCAGTTCCAACCCTCCCAATCTACTATCTAGAGCTTATACATATGTTACACTCTGTCGACCTCAGTATCAAGAAAAATGTATGTTAAAATTTACCTTCAGAAACTTATTTCTAATAAAATGCATATAGTCAGAGACATTTTCCCCACATTATTTTATGTAATAAATAAATGTTTCAAGTATCTTTGAAGATAGAAAGGGTCAATGGGAGCATCAAATTCTTGTTTTTTTGCCACTTTTAGTAAAAAAAACTTTGTCAAATGCTCCCTAAAAGAAATGCAATGCTAAATTTGTTGCTCTAGTTAACATTAAAGACCTCATGAGTCATATAAAGAAAATTTAGCACCTGGTACTGTGCCAGTTTGTCCCTTCTTTTCCCAGTCTAAATGCTAACCTTTATCCAGGTGCTCTATTTGGTGCTGGTGATTAATCACTGGCACAATTGTACCACAATCAATAGTTCTGCTATCCCGAATGCCATCTAACCTAACTCTTGGTGCTCCTACCACTTCCTACCATGGCCATATTTTTCATTTCTGTTTTGCTCTTCTTCTTGCTGTCTTTGCACCCTTCCCCATCTCTTCTACTTCCTTTCTTTTTAATTTCATTCCTTCTTCATTGTCATTAGTTTATCCCTCACAGGCACTCAAGATCATTTTAAACTGTACAAACTACACATGTGCAAAGGAATAAAGACATTGTTGAACCTGCTGGACCTTCTCCACACTCATTTGTCCCCAATTGTTGCCTCTTTAAATGCTATCTGTTTATAAAATTTCACCACAGACCCATCTTTTGGCTGCAGTAAGGATGAAGGATAATAAATAAACATATGCAAGTTTTCCACTGGTATCCACAGAAACTGTCTTATATCCTATAGGAGAATTTTTCTAGGTGAATAGAACTTGGAGAATAAAAATAAATGCTAAAGAGGTGTTAGGAATGAACTACTGAGTCAGTGTTTAAGTAAATATGGTAGAGTATGAGAGAAGAGAGATGAGTTTTCCCTCCATAGCATGAAAAATATCTGCACTTCAATATAAATAGGCAATAACATTCAGCCCATGTTTTGTATATTTTCCTGTACTATTCTGGAAAGGAAGAGAGGACAAACTCAAGAACATTGGATGGCACACCTATGCAAAGCTTGTGGGAGGAAATGGATAAGAATTCTGTAGGGTCAGGCATGGATTGGCTACGATCTACATCACTGAAGAGATCACATAGCAGTAAAATCACAGATACATTGACCATATAAGTAGTTTCTATTGAAAATATTCTAATATTCCTTCTTTTATTTGATCCTCCCAACAATCCCATAACATAATTAACATTTTGGGCACTGAAAATTTTACAGAAGCCCTTAGGAGAATAATAACTGCCACATTTGGTCAGTTCACATTTCGGTATACCTAATACCCACTCTGTGAACACTTCTTCCTCCAGAATGTATGAGGGTAGGCACTATTTTAACAATAGATTCTGTTTTTTTTTTTTGTTTGCTTGTTTTGTTTTGTTTTGTTTTGTTTTTTTCCTACATCAAATCTCTCCTTACTCAAATCCATCCTCCACTCAGCTGACAAAGTGATTTTCTGAAACTGTAGGTCTGACATTTATTTATTCAATAAATTCCAGAGGTTCCTTATTACTTCTAATGTAAATTCTTTTTTGATTTTGAAGCCCCTCACAACCTGACCTCTCCTACATTTCCATTCTTTTTACCTTTGCTGTTTAAACATTTCAATCATAAAACTCTTCATAATCCCATTTGGGATTATCTTGTAAAAACTATTGGAATGTTTTGCCATTTCCTTCGGTAGCTGGTTTCACAGATGTGGAAACTGAGACAATCAAAGTTAGGCAATTTGCCCAGAATCACACACCTACTGGGTGTTTGAGGCCATATTTGAACTCAGAAACATAAGTCTTTTTGATTCCAGGTCTAGCACTCTATACACTGCATCATAGCTATTTCTTATCTTACCTTTATCTTCCAAATTGAAATCAAAGCATTTCATCTCCCAACTCTACTTTACATAGCAGACCTGGAATGTTTTCCCTTCTCTGCCTCCTGGTTACCAATAAGACTCAGGAAATCTCATCTTCCACATACTCCTTTTCTGGTTTTCCTCACCCCTCCAAGTGCCTTCTCTGAAATTACTTTCCATTTACACAGTAAATATCTTATGTGTATTGTGGTGTTTAAAAAGGTAAGGCACAGTTTCTGGGTAAATTAATCATTTTATTAATAAGACCAGCATATAATTAATAAAAACATAATTATTTGGCCATTTCTCTTGGACCAAAGTCAATTATAGTCTCCCTCCACCCCCAAGAAGAGTGTCAATAAACTCTGATTGATTAACACAATAGGAAGTGGGCTATATTAAAATAAGGGCCTGAGTGACATCTTGTCACTCTTGGATATTCAGACCATTTCTATCTTTGGGATATCTATTCAAAGGATGTGTTCTCCACCATGCTAAAGACTTTAGCTTAAAAAGGCCAAGATTTTCCCCTGTTTCCAGGGCCATCTCCCAAAATCCTCATCTATATCTTGTAATTAGATCCAAATGGCTCACTTCCATGTCCCTTTCTGATGTCATAGTAATTTAATTTCATTCTCAGCAATCTCTTTAAGACACTGAATTTTTAAAATCAAGATTATGGAAGAAGAGGAGAATGCTGAATCTCCCCAAATTATTGGTTATTAATAATCATTTCTCTTGGTACATAATTATTTGCATGTTGTTTGCCCTATTAAAATGTGAACTACCTCAGGGCAGGCACTTTTCTGTCTTTCTTTGCTCTGTCTTTGCATTTGCTCCTTCTTTGTATCTCTTGCACTTTGCAATATTAGAATTGAAATATTAGAAAGGCTTAAGAAGATCCAGCTGACTTAATAAAATCCTTACTAACTGACTTTCTGTTGATTAAAACAATTTCTGATTATGGATAATAGATTTAGAATTGAAAATCATCTTTGAGGAAATCTCATTCAAGATTTCCTTCTACAGATATAAACATGGAAGCACAAGAAGGTTGTCTCAGATGAGTTGGGTATAAAGCATACTACCTGGCACATAGTAAGTGCTTAATAAATGTTTGTTTCCTTCCCCATTTTCTTCTCCCCAAGCAATTCGTCATGCACGTAATAAGCATCAGCACTAAGATGTGAAACCAGGTTCTCAGAATCTATAGGTTATTTTAATGCCAATAAAATGCCAAGAGAGACAATGTCAGCCTCCAAGGTTAAGTGTATGTCAACTTTTCTCGGTAATCTAAAGGCTTCTTCTCCTTTATTTCATGTAATTTCATGACTGCAGAGAGCTCCAAATAGGAAACTTCCTCTGCCTTTATGGTTCAGCTATTGTTCTCTATCTTATGGAGATCTGGGGAACAGAGAGGTGAGATGATTCTCCCACACAGCTAGGTTCTGAGACAGAACCAGAACTCAGGTCTTCCTCAGTTCAAAGTCTGCCTTCTCTCTAGGATACCACAGTGACTCTCACTAACAGTTTTGCAATTCATATGTTTGCTTTATGAGAAAAGTCTCAGGTTTTACTATTGACCATAGATTTGAAAAGGGAACACAGATTTAGTAGGAAGGGAAACTAGACAATCTTTTTTTGGGGGGTGGGGAGGGATATAGAATACAATATTTGCAAAGTCCCCTTTTAATGAAGAACTGCTGGCAAGAATGATAACTAGGACAAATAGGAGAACCAGTTTTGATGAGACACAGCCGACCATGGCATTGTTCTTGAAAAGGAAGTCTTTGAGGATCTGGGAATTCAGAATCACTAACACTCAACGCTGGCTGACAGCTTCTGAAAGCTAATATCATGTAACTATGATAGCAGAAGGGGAAAGCAGCAGTAGACATCATAAAATGTTGAGAGAGAAAAAAAAGTCATAGAGAACACAGTTAATGAAATCCATTGAATTTAAGATATCGACTCAGTAGAAAACATTGTATTTGAAGCACAAATACATAAAGACAGCTTTTTCCTTGAACATTGAATTACTATGTAATTCTCTTTGGAAAGTATGGCTTCTTTGTAGCTTGTTCTGTACATATTCTGTACCTGAAACCTTCGGTTTCTGTCTACAGCTGTTAAAAATGTCAGAGGCAGGTTCCCCATTGTGGAGTGGAACTGATTGCTGCAATGTAAAGTTTCTTATCTCTCAGAAAGGAACTGATTTCAAATAGTGTTAGAAAAACACTAAAGACTTCAAATTCATGTAGATAATTCTAAGAAAGAGAAAAAATTGCTATTATGCTTGTGGTTGTTCTTGTGCTGGTAGTTGTTGTGGTTGTGATTGTAGTTGTAGTTATTATTGTTGTTACTAGATCCCCAAGTAAAAGACTTAGTAAAAGCAGAAGAGCTAAGGCTAAGAAATATTTTTTTCATGATTCTGGCTCACAAAATGCCTAGGAATGGCCCCAAGTGCCCCCAACAAGCACTCCTGGATGTCCCATTTCCTCTGAATTATATCTGAAGCAGGTTTTTCTGCCAGAAATTCTGTGTTTTGAGCACATTCCCAGATGCAGTTCTGTTAACTAACTGGACTGTAATAAACCATTTCCCTCTGGAAGGTCTAGGATACAGGTGTACCTGGCAGCACCGATTTAGGTAGTAATGATTGGAATGAGCCTCTGGACACTGCTAAGACCTAGAGTCAGCACTACAGGCGTCATATTCCTTCTGGTCTAGTAGAGATTGGGAGCTTGAAAATTTTAATTTTAAGACATTAGTAATCCCTTCAGACTGAAGATAGATTTTAAAATATAATATTACTGAGTAGTAGACTAGATATATCAGGGTTACATAACATTACAAATTGTATTGTTTGTGAGTGTTTGTTTTTTTTTTCCCTTTATTATCCCTTATCCCATTATCCCTTGTTCCTAAAATGACTTTGTGGTACCAAACGCTTCCTTTAATACTCAGATTTGGTATTAAAAGTTAGATTGTAAGGCGAAGAAGAAAAATAAGAAAGTTAACAAGTTCCTGGTTTCTCTCATGATGTTTACAACTCAGTGAATTATAGCCCATCTTGCCTTATTTTGTTAGGTATTGTATTATAATAGGATTCTTCAAATATATCTTAGAATATCAAAGAACTTTGCTGGATACCCCTATAATACATACAGTGCTTTGCAAGCCCTAAAGTGCTATGTAAATGCTAACAACTACAACTACAATTACTACTACTACTACTACCACTACTACTATAATTACTATTCCTACTACTCCTACTACTGCTACTAATTCTTCTTCTTCTACTACTACTACTACTACTACTACTACTACTACTACTGCTACTGCTACTGCTACTGCTACTGCTACTGCTACTACCACCAACAACACCACCATCAGCACTACCTCTCTTCCTCCTCCTTCTCCTCTTTCTTCTTTTTCTTCTATTGTTATAACTGTCTGTCTGCTTCCCTCCCTCCTCATACTTTATTCTCTCATTGTCTTATGAGGTTATGGAGAAGGGTATGTTCAAGGAATGATGAAAGGATGAGGAGATTTTATTTTATTGGTTTTAGATCTAATTAGTTTTGTCAGACCATGCAGAGTGAATCAGAATTTGACTTTTAAAACTTTATTCATTTCATCTCCCTTTGTATCCCCAATATTGTTCCTTCCCCCAATATCTTAGATTTTCTTCTATCAGCTTTGTTGGCTTGTGACTGACAAGCAATTACAATAAGTAATTTCATTTCAGGAGAAGATAATAAAATGTGATACCATAACTACCCACAGAGCCTCAAAAGTATTTATGTTCCCTCTAATAACCTGGTGTGATGCTGTTAATCTTGACAAAGACTGCCTGGCAGGTGCTAGGGAGCTGAATCTTCATATTCTCTCACTGTTTGCTGATGCTTCCATAGGGAAGGCTCCAAGCTGTTAAAATGCAATGACCCTGCTCTATTTTTAATTACATTTAGTTTATTAGAGGCACAATCAGAGGCATAACGAATACAGGAAGCTACTTTTCCTCTACAACCTCAGTGGAGGGATGGGATATTTCATTATTTATGAAATAGGACAGAGGGACTCATTTTTCCTCTGAAAGATGTTAAAAACACAACTGAAAGGGGCTAGAAAAAATGGTGCCTTCAAAATGAACCAATTTTTCATTAATACTACACCTCCAAGTCCCATATATTGGTCATAGTATTTCAAAATCCATTATCACCAATACCATGTATATGTAAACCAGCCCATGTGTAAGAATCATCAAAGAAATTTTCAACTCCTCTGTTCTCTCCATATCACCTCTGCTCTCAGCAATAGACCTTATTCTAGTTTTACTGGGAAAAAAAAGGAAATCAAATGACATGATTGTTCTGATTCTCTCCCTTCTACCTTAAAGATCCCTTTGGTTATTTACTCTGACAGCATTCCTGTCTGGGAGGAGAAAGTGAACTTCCTGTTTGCCAAGACTAATCTATATTTATCCTATATCCCTTTTGAGTCTTTGAAGACTTTGACAATTCAACAAGCACTTAATTGAGTACAAATAGTATTTGTACTATGTTGGTCAATGGGGTATAGAAAGGCAAAAACAAACCAGTCTATGGTCTCAAGAAGCTTACATTCTACTCTTCGTAAGTAATATGTACATAAATGATTTTATAAAAAATGCAGATATTGTAAACACAAAGTAATGTCAGGATGGGTGGAGAACATGAAGAACAGGAAGGAAAGGCTTCCTGGAGGAGATGAGATGGCAGCTGAACTAGGCTGGAAAAGAAACTATGGAATCTATGACTGAGGCATGAAGGGGAAACAGTGCAGCCGCTGGTCCCTATTTCTTTTAAATCTGTAATCTCTTTCTCTAGAACAGGGTTTCTTAAACCTTTTTCCACTTGCAACTATTTTTGTCCCAGGAATTTTTATGCCAGCCCCAGCCAGGTGTATAAAATACATAGGGATATAAAATAGGCATATAACTCAAATATTTATTGATAATAGATCATAATTTTGCAACCCCCACATTCATATGGGGTCATGACTCAACCGTTTGGGAAGCCTTGCTCTATGCTTCCTTCATATTTGCCTAATAAGCAGGCTCAATTCACCCACAGGCTACATCTTTTTCTCAGCCCTCCTACTTCCTTGAGCTACCAACCAGTCTCTCTTTCTGTTCACATTTTTTGAAAATTGTTCAAATTCCTTTAAACAGAATAGCCTCACTCATTTTCTGTTCTCTTTAACCACATACTGAGCCTCTTTTAAACTGACATATTCATATTACTCTACTAAAATTGCTCACTCAATGGTTACCAATAATTTCTCCCTGCCCAAACTGATTAAATGTTTCATTCCTTGACAGCAGGAAATATTTCCTTTTTGTCTTTGTATCTTCAGAAGCTAGCAGAGAATCCAGCACCTAGGGAGTATTTAATAAATATTTGTTGAATAACTGAACATTGAAAGACTTTTTTTTTCTTGTTTTCATTCTCCTATATCTTTCTGTAACATTGATATTAAATATTCTCTCTTTGAACACCCAACTTCTTTCTTCACTTTCAATGACATAGCATTACAAACGTTCTCCTATCTCTTTGATTTTCCCATGTCTGTTTCGTGTACCATGTCTTCTTCTTTTCTCATATTTCCTCAAGATTTTATCCTTGGGCTTATCTTATAGCAGCTTTATTGTTTTCCCCAAAACCAATGAATATTAATTGAATGTGAATACCATTAAGGAAATGGTTTCCAAAAATATTATCATTTTTAACTTATTCCTACCTCTGGAGACTTTTATTTCTCAACTATTTACTAAACAATTTTATCTAAATGTCTTCCCAGGAGTTCAGACTCAATGTGGTCAAAAATTATTTCATATTTCTCTAAAATCAAAGACAAAAAAAATGTTTTTTTTTTATTTTTTCCGTCCCCCCCTTTACTGTTAATATGCCATCATTCTTTTGCTCTCACATATATATCAACACAAGTCATCCTTTCATGTCAACAAGTCATGCCTTCCTTTCCAAACTGAATCATATATATTTTATATTTTTGTATTGACTAACTTTATAATTATGCAATAGATTGCATATGCAATGTATATTTGTATCCTCCATTAGAATGGCAGGTCACTGCAAGAAGAAATTGCTCATTTCTTTAGTGTCTAGTTCTTTTTCTGGTAAATGGTACATATTGGCAGTACTTGTTGATTGAGTGATATGTGGGGTAAATAAAAGTAGGAAGTCAAGCAGAACTTTGAGGTTGTGAACTTAGGAGACTAGAAGGACACTAGTGTCCTTGGAAAGTTCAGAATTTGGAATTGTTTAATGGGAAATACGAATTCTGTTTTTGGTGTACTAAGTATGAGATATTTAAAGAATATTCATTCTGAAATTTCACTTGGAAACATTTAATTGAAGCTTCAAAAATATACAGGCCTGAATGGAGAGAGATAAGGATTCCATGCATAGAGATCATAAATGAATCGATAAGAATTGAGTATTCCTTTCTCTACCACCACCCCCATTTCTTCTATTTCTAGTCTATTTCTAAGTTCTTTTCTAATCCATCCCAACTCAGTACTTGATTGTCTCCTGTCTGGATACCTGAATTAACATTCCAACTGATCTCCTTCCAATCTCTTCTCTTTCTGATCAATCCTATATATTAGTACCTTAATGTTCAATTACTAACAGTGCTCTTATCCTCCCATGATATAGTCACTTTAGCTCCCTTTCAAACATTATTTCCTACTGCTCCCCAAATATTGACACTCTGAGAGGTTTTGAAAGGGAACAAGGATGGATAGAATAAAGTCTCGCTACTTTCTCACACATATCTTTTAGTCCATTTGGAATACTCTCAGCTTCATAACTATGGCCTTTATTCTCCTACCATGCTTATATTCTTCTCTCCACCTAAAAAGCTCCCCAACCACCAATCATCTACCAGCTGAAATCCTGCCCATCTTCCTTAGAGTAATCTTAAATTCTACTTCCTTCATTAAGCTTTTCCTGAATAGCCTGATTATACCTAGGGGCAATTTCTATCTTCTTTCAACCCCCTTAAACTTTTAGATCTGAATTTTAATTTCTTTTAATGCTACCTTGAATTCTGGTTACTGATATACTTTGATTCTCTCCCCTACTAAATAGCAAGTTCTATTACAATCCTAGAGACTTTTTCCTCTTTGGTTTGCTTCTAACACCTACCACAGCGCCTTGTATATGGAATAACCTCAGAAAATATTTGCTGAATTGAACTAAATTGGATGTCTCCAAACCACAGACCTACATTGCATTATATTTTCTTTCAACAGTCTTTGACAGTTTGCAAGGTATCAATAAACGTAACTCTACTTTTGAAGAAAAATGGACTGTGTTCTTTGGCTTACCAATTATTCTAAGTCCTTACAACATATAAACATTCACAGAAGCTGTAATTTCATGCATTATTATGTGCAAATAGAATTGAAGAATGCTTTGTGTTTTATATATAAAGAAAGAGTATTTACCACAGAAGAATAATCATATGTTTTCCTCACTTGTCTTAAAGTTTTGCTCTATACCTATTTATGAACTGAAACAGTACTTTGGGCAAACTGCTCCTCTCATTAATCACCTGAAACAGCAGAAACACAGCAAGGTATGAACTCTCCTCATAAGTAACTCTTGCAGATGTAAAGTGTGATGTCACTCTTTTTCTTTATATTCTTTTTAGAAAATGAGATTGGAGCTTTGTCATTAAGCCACACATGGAGGATTATTGTAAAGTTCAGGGTTCCAGTGTAACAAGAATAAATTCCTAAGTAAAGTTTCAGAGAAGGAAGTACTTGGGGGAAGGGAGGGTTAGATGCAGTGGATACCAATGTCATAAGAATGGGGGGGAGGGGAATTGGGATTTGTATATCAAAGGTCACTCTTTTGCTCAATAAAGTTAAAAGTAATTGTTTTGGCTCTCAGGGTAATTCAGTTGTAAAGGGTGTAGAAATTGGATGGATTGGGGAGGAACTTATTTGGGATTATGTCAAGAAGTGTAGATGATAGAATGTGCCGTTTGTAAGGTTCTGATTTTAAGCAATTATTTTTAACTAGATGCTGTCTAGTTGTTTCTACAGCACTGTTAAAAACTATCAATGTTTTCTAAATTTGGGCACTCTGTGACAAAGGATTGGTCACCTTATCCTACTTATAGCTCTACTTCTTAAAGTCTAATTATCTCTTGAACAATTAGATTCCTAATTAATGGGTTTATGTGTATGGGGGTGGGGAAAATAAGGAGTAGGGAGGAGGAGGAGCAGCAATCCTAGAATAAAGGGAATATTATTATTTCTTCCACCCACAGTTTTAAATGCATCTTATTAGAGCAGAGGGCAAGAATGACCCAATTCCTTACACATAGTAGCAGTTTAATAATTGCATATTGAATTGGATTGGTTTGACTCAACTTAATCATGCTCCCAATGAGAAACAAGTACTGTGTTTTTGTACCCAGAGAGTTAATCTATTTTTTAATCGAATGCATTAAATTATGTTGGAGTGAATATTAGGGAGTGATTGGTTCATATTTTTCATAACTTGGTGAGGGAATAAGAAAACTCTAGGGGCAAGGTGCAAACATGGCTCATGTTCCGGATATATGATGTTAATGTAAAATCAGAGGACAGACAACTTGAAAAGCTGAAATTGAACTTAGTATTTCATATCACTAGCTTATTACATGGACTGAAGTGATAGTTTCTTGTAAATAGTCAACCAGGGTCCAAAAAGATCATTTCTGTGGGTTTGGGTTCTTGGCAGATGAGCTCCAGAAAGTAATTTTTGTTAATTAGTTATAACATGGATGGAAAGGTACATGGGTCCAGTTTGTGTGTCTATATATGTGTAAATGTCCTTTTCTACTTCTAGTATTATTAAATCATAGAATGCTAGAATACTTGTGATTTAGGGGGAAACAATTGAATGAGAAAAGATAGAAATCTATAAAGAACAATTTATTCCAGCATTTATTGGAGGGGTTCTTAAACTTATTTGTGTCATGTACCACTTTGTCAGTAAGCACAAGCCTGTGAATTACTTAGAATGCTTTTAAATGCATGAAATTAAATACCTAAAATTATAAAAGAAAACAATTATATTTTGTTTGACTTTGCTTATTTGTTACAAAGTCTTTTAGCTCTTCTTACTATTAGTTAAGGGACAAGGGGATTATATTGTTACATTTTTTAAATAAAATAAAGAGAAGGAAGTATAAATAAATATAGCAGTTTTGAAAGTAATATGTAAAAATTTTAATACTATATATATTTGCATACATATATTTTTAAAATTAAGGAGTATGGAATGTAGTTTCATTATTTCATATGAAATCTGTGTTCTGGTATATATTTGCATATATATATATATATATGGGAATTCTCTTTTTCGAATTTAATTTCAGAAAAAAAAAGAAAATTGAAAACAACCAACAACAAAGAAATGTAGTTATCTGTCTATGTCTATATATGGATACCTATCTCTCTTTTTGTGTATATGTGCGCATGTGTGTATTTAACTTCATGGATCTCAAGTTAAGGACTTCTGATTAAAATAATCTTTTTAAAAAAGGTATATTGCTGCAAATCATGACCCATCCCACCTAAAATTCTGCCTTGGACAGTGGCAATAAAAGACTTGTGGTGGTAGAATATGGATTTCCTCTTTGTCAGCAAATTCAAATATAAGAAATAAAAGAGCCTTCCAAGTGATCATATTCAACCCAAAATTTGGAACATAAAGATAGTAAATAGAAATGGGTTTTTGATGCAAAGTATGGTGATGTTAGCTTTAGTTTTCTCTATTTATGGTTCTGATTAACACAAATATTTTCAAGCTATCCATTGGCTGCTACCTTCAGTCTAGATTTTGGTGTTTGGTATATTGGAAATAGAACAGGTAATCAATGGGAGTAAGAAGACTCAAGTTCTGAGCTTTGCTCCAACAATAAACTACTTGTGACTTGCAACAAATATCTTCATCTTTCTAGGTCTTGGTTTCATTCACTGTTAAATTGATATTGGCCAAGATGATATCTGAAATTCTTTATGGCTCTACAATTTTATGATACCAGTTATTTTTTAACTCTAAAAAGGAGTTCCATCTCAGTGAGTATAGAAAGAGTTCATAAATAAATCATAATTGGATAAACACCAACCCCCATCTCCCCATAACATGAGTTAAGCACACCCTTCTTTATCATCTCCCACACAAAGCATTTTTAGAGCCTGATTGGCTCCTGTTTCCCTGACAGCTTCCTTTCCTCAAGTCAAACATGGGGTAAATTCAAGTTCCTTTTTTCTCCTTCACCATATCACTAAATAGGAATTAGCTTTCCCTAAAAGGAAACAAAGCTGTTCCTAGGACATAGTTCCTAGGACAGATTCCATGACACACCTTCCTGGTAACCTAAGGGCATAAAAAGTCCCAGCCATAGGGAATCTGACTCCTTCACACTTGATGGGTAAGACAATATGAGTTGTCATTCCCTGATAGTTTAATCCAAGTGGAAATAAGGTGGGAAGCATCCAGAAAAGCTTATTTTTGTTGCATATCCTTGCTGTGTTAGGGAAAAGTAAAAATTTGTTTGTTAATTGCTAAATAACTTATTAGTATCTCATTTCACTCTAACATTAATCCTAAATTAAGAGAGTACTGGCATTAGAGCCACTTCCAATATAAGCTATTTTCTTAAACCTGTAGTTTTAGAAAATCTAGGTATAATAATATAAATGAATTTCAAGAAAGGGTAAGAATTAAGTAAATTCCTGATAATGTCACACTTCTGCTCAAAATTTAGTGGTTCCCCACTTTCTCTGGGACAAAATATAAATTCCTTTTTATTTATTTATTTATTTTGGCATTTATAGTCCTTCATAACCTTGTTCAAAGGCACATTTTGAGTCTTATTGTTTCTCTTTATTCATTCTATTTGTCAAGCAAACATGGTTTTGCACCTCTGGGCTTCAGGTTTTACATAAACTATTTCTCATGCCACAAATGCAAACAGTCCTTGCCACCATAGTTATCCTCTAAACCCATTCCAATGATCATTTTTTTATACATAGCCAATCAGAGATTTCCTGATTACCCTAGTTTCCAGTACTTTATGACTCCAAATTATTTTTTACTTACATTAAATTTATACATTTTAAAATATTTATATTATAGTGTTTTATGTACTTATATATATACACATTGTCTCCCCAATGAAATATCAGCATCTTGAGAACAAAGGACTCTTTAATTTTTATTTATCTATTCCCAGCATTTAAAATGATGCTTGACAATGCAGTAGGTATTTAATAAATCCTTGTTTAAGTGATTGACCCAAAGAATTTTATAGCATCATTATGGCTGAGAGGAAGACACCAGTCTTATTATGTTGTCACCTCTCCCCCACTCCTACACTCTAAGCCTTAGAGATAAGTTGGAATGGCAATGGATAGTAAGGAATTGTGATAAATAGGGAGAAATGTGTAAGACAGAATATAGATCCCACTAACTTTTCATTGTGATTTTCCAAAATCCATTAATAAGTATTCATTTAGCACCTACTATATAATAAACACTATGCTCTAGCTTATGAAGAATTCAAGAGCATTATAAGACATTGTCCTTGCTGTCAAAGAATTTATATTCTAGTTTGGGAAGCCAAACTAGCACATATGAAGCAATTAATGAATAAAGAAGTTTTAAGATAACCCATGTGGCTCTGATTTCATGCAACAGGATTTCAGAAAACAAAGGGATCAATAGAGCTTGGAGGAATTTTAAAAAGTTTTGTGAAAAAACTAGATCTTTAACAGTGGATTTAATTTGGATAGGTAGAAAGAAAGGAATACTAAGCAAAAAGATAGAGAAAATCTTGGCTTTATTAGAAAATAGTTTTAATTTTAAGCAATGAAGGGAAATAATGTTAGAGATAAGGTTAGTTTTGGCCAGATTCTAGGATGTCTTGGAAGCTAGAAAAGTGAAGAGATGACTATGTCACATAAATAGTAAGTGCTAAAAGTAACATGGAGTTCTTGACTTTAAACCCAGTATTATTTTCTTTTCTTTAATTTTTAGGAGGGTAAATAAGACTTATGATTTCATCATTGGGAGCTCATGGTAAGAAATTTCATCTACCACTTCTCTACAACTTGTAGCCAGAAACTGGCCTGGGACCACAGAGAGGTTAAGTGATTTTCCCAGTACTGAACAACTAATATATGTGACAAATAGAACATGAACACAGGTCTTCCTGACACTGAGATCAAGTCTCAATTCCCTACTGCACAATCTCTCTGTTTATTTATACTATGTTCCCTTTTGCATTCTAAAGAAGCAAAGAGGTATAAGGAATGACAAAAAGTTTTAGACATTTATTAGGCATTTAGGGAGTATAGCAATTTTGCTTGGCAGAACTGTGATGAGATTAATTTTAAGTGATGGTATGCTTGTAAATGTTTAACAATTGGTTTTCCAGTTGTTAAAAATATACAAAACATTTTTTAAGTTTAATCTGTATTACTTATTAACATTTTCTCTATCACTTTCTTAAGTCTGGACAATTAATGAAATAATTCCTGTGTTTATTTGTAGCATTGGCCAATGTTCAAAGGTATAAATGCTCACACTGAAAATTTAACAGTGATCTCTTAATAGCTGACAATAGCTGACTCTAGCAAAGTATTGCTTTTAAGCCAATGTTTATAGTAGTACAAATGGCAGAAATCAGATTTCTGGTAGCTGAGAAAGAAATGTGTAAAAAGCAAAAACCATGGAAGCATGTAACATATGCCCAAACTATATAACTACAGAGTCTTTGACTTTGTTTTTAAGACAGTTATAAAAAGCACAGACAAATGTTGTCTAGAGTAGGCAGCTGCTGTCAGCACAACAAAAATCAATGCTTACATTTTAATCCAAAAATATTCTACTCTTCATGGCATATAGGTATTAATTTTGAGATGTCACATCACATGTATAACAGTGAGACACATTGCCTCCAGTGAACAATAAACCACAGGAGCCATATTTGTCAAACCTAACCTAGAATATGTAATAGTTTGCCTAAGATATGAAATTCAGTATTTATATTGAGCTATAATTAGCTAAAATTAAGTTAGGAGCATAACCTTTTTTTCAGACAAATGGACAACTGTGTAATCAGGGCTCTTTAACTTAAGCAACACTGAAATTCGAAAGTACTGTGAGATGAAGCAGACAATGAAGTGACTTATGGAATTCCCCACACTAACTCACCAGACTCAAATGATGGGTTAATTTTTTTTAAATTAAAGCTTTTTATTTGCAAAACATATGCATGGGTAATTTTTCAACATTACCCTTGCAAAGCCTTCTGTTCCAAATTTTTCTCTCCTTTCCCCCAACCCCTCCCCTAGATGGCAAGTAGTCTAATACATGTTAATTATGTTAAAATACATGACAAATCAAATATATATATACATACATATATATATACAGTTATCTTGCTGTACAAGAAAAATTGGATCTACAAGAAAAAAAAATCTTAGAAGGAAAACAAAATGCAATCAAACATCAACAGAGTGTGAAAATGCGATACTGTGGTCCATACTCAGTTCCCACAGGCCTCTCCTTGGGTATATATGGCTTTCTTCATCATTGAACAATTGGAATTGGTTTGAATCACCTCATTGTTAAAGAGAACCATGTCCATCAGAAATGATTATTGTATAGTCTTCTTGTTGCCATGTACAATGATCAGGAGATAGTTTTCAACTTTCATCCTTGCAAAACCTTGTTTTCCAAATTTTTCTCCCTGCCTTCTCCCCACTATCCTCCTATAGACAGCAAGGATTCCAATATATGTTAAACTTTCTTCTGCAATTCTTCTAAATGTATTTCCACATTTGTCATGCTGCACAAGAAGAATGAGATCAGAAAGGAAAAAAATGTGAAAAAAACAAGCAAATAACAACAAAAAAAGTGAAAAACTATGTTGCAATTCACATTCAGTCCTGACAGTCCTCTCTGTGGGTACAAATGGCTCTCTCTCTCCATCAGAAAATCTATTGGAATTGACCTGAATCACATGTTTCTTGAAAAGAGCCAAGTCCATAAGAATCGATCATCACATAATCTTGTTGTTACTATGTACAATGTTCTCTTGGTTCTGCTCACTTAGCATCAGTTCATGCAAATCTCTCCAGGCATCTCTGAAATCATCCTGCTGATAGTTTCTTATAGAACTATAATATTCCATAACATTCATATACCATAATTTATTCAGCCATTCTCCAATTGAATAGGCATCCATTCAGTTTCCAGTTTCTTGTCTCCACAAAAAGGGCTGCTGCAAACATTTTTGCACATGTGGATCCTTTCCCCCTTTTTATGATCTCTTTGGATATAGGCCCAATACAGATACTGCTGGATCAAAAGGATAGGCACACTTTTATAGCCCTTTGGGCATAGTTCCAAATTGCTCTCCAGAATGTTTGGATCAGTTCACAACTCTACCAACACTGTATTAGTGTCCCAATTTACCCACATCCTCTACAACATTTATAATTATCTTTTCCAGGTGTGACAAAGATTTTAAGAGACTTGGAGTCTATGCCAAGCCAGGACAGGATAAAGAGACTGGTAGTGTTTTGGCTAGAAAATTGAAGTTTTATAAAGGACATAATAGTGTCTTTCAGTAGATTGAAAAACTCATTAGTTCTGTGAGGAAGTGGAAGACAGGTTTCATTTGAATATAAGGAAAATTTATCAACAATTAAAACTTTTAAAAATAATAGTAGCTTTTTTTTTACTTTTCAAAATACATGCAAAGATAGTTTTCAACATTTACCCTTGCAAAACTTGTGTTCCAAAAAATTTGTTTCAATTTTTTCTTATCCCCCTTCCTCCCTCCCTTGGACAGCATCTAATCCAATATAGATTAAATGTGTAATTCTTCTAAAAATATTTCTTCCTTTATCATGCTGCTCAAGAAAAATCAGATCAAAGGAGAAAAAAATAAGAAAGAAAAAAAATCAAACAAACAACAAAAAAGGTAAAAATATTATTCTGGGATCCACATTCAGTCTCCATAGTCTTCTCTCTGGATGAGGATGGCTGTTTATATCACAAATCTAATAGAATTGCCTTGAATCACTTGAACAATTCAAATTTTTAAATGGATTCAATTCAACAAAATAACTGAATGGATAAGTATGCTTGGCACTATGAATTCAAAGACAACATTGTCATTGTCCTGACTTAGATTCTACTTCCTAAAAGTAATATAACGCTCCTGTATGGTGCTCCTATAAGAGTTAGTAGGATCTCACTGCAACTCTTCAAGTCATTTCTAAAGGAAATCTTACTTTTTGATAATATCATAGATGGAATTCTTGGTCAAGTATGGTTTGTCTAAAGTATTCTGATTGTCATTTCCAATTATGAAATTCTATGATTCTGCATAGTATTAGGAATAAATCACTAGTTTAATTCTTAGTCAAGAAATACTATATACCAGAGTGGTACTATTGGGAATTCTAAGAACAATAGAAGCAACTAAGCTCTGTGCAGTGGGGATAGAAAAGACACTACAGATGTGAGAGAAGACTGAAAGATGAGGAGACAAGGAAGTAGTAAGGAGCAAGCTGATGAAAGAAAGATCCTGAAAACCAGGAGAATAATCATGCTGGTTAAGAGGGAGAGCTGTATCCTTAAAGCACATTAATATGCAAAGACATAATCTGGAATAAATAGTTTATAAGCCAAATTCAAAAAAGCATACAGTGTACAATAGATCAGAGTTGTCTGCCCTTATTCATGTGAAGACATTTAAAAAACCAACAAGATAACCATAATAGTTGGTTTCAACAACATCAACAACTTTTTATTCATTTATAGGAAAAAGGTAGTAGAGGAAGAGTTAGAAAACATATAATTAAACAAGAGTACTGACAACAATAATAGTTTATATTTAAATAGTGCCTACTATGTATCAAACATTTTAAAATATTATCTCACTTAATGATCAAAACAACCTTAGAAGGAAAGTGCCATTATTATCTCCATCCTACAGTTGAGGTAATTGAGATAGATAAAGGGTAAGTGACTAGTTCAGGGTCAAATATAGGAATATTTGAGGTTAGATTTGAAGTCAGGTCTTCCTGATACTAGACCCAGAGTTCTATCTATTGAACTACTTATCTGCATTGAAAATAGAAACTAAGTGGTACTTGAAAAAAAAAAAAACACACAAAAAAAACAATGCCTTATTTATTAATTTCTTAGTATAGTAAATTACACATATTAAGACATATTAAGATGGTTGATGCATGAAAGAATTTTATCAGAAATTTATATAATGTTCATGCAATATATATAGTATAATGGGTGCATAAGACTAAAGTAGTATATTATATTTAGTAGTAGAATAAACTAGTGACTAAAGGGAGGAAAAATAATTTACAGACCTACTAATCACCATCTTATTTATAGAATTTTAAGGCTAATTATTTATTTCGTTAAGAAATTCCATTCTCATTAAAGTCATTCATGCATGCAAGTAATTTTTTTTTAACTTAACACATCTCAAATATCTTAGCAGGGGTCCAACATAAGTGAACATTTATCATTTTTGTTATCAAGACAGGAGTTCTTAACCGGAGCCAGAAATTACTATCCTTAATAATGGAGGTATAAATAGCATTTTAATTCATGAATTTGTTAGTTATTTTCCCTGCTTGTGACATTAGCAATAACATGCAGGGCAAGATAAACTTTTGGTAAAATGAAAGGAAATGAAAACAAGAAATGTAAAAATCCTACAATACTATATTATTTCATTATCTAAGCTTAAAATGGATACTGTTCACAAAAGGGGTGGACACTTTTTATCATAATTGAAACAGTGAGTCTCAGCCACAAAACAAATGTTCAGGTATTATATAAAATAAATTCAAAAATTCCTATTCAACAACCAAAATTTGTTTTGACTCTCCTAGTAAATTCAGTATAGTTTGGAGAAGAGGGAATAACTATATTAGTGAATAAACAGAATTCATTCTTTTCCTGAAGCAGAAACAACAGTTAACTTACCTAGTCATTGTGATCTTCTATTAAATTCATGCTAAGCTATGCTAATATTTTACTGAAATTTGTGATATCAGAAATGAAGTTTTACTGCATAATTCAAGGTTAGATTTCAAAAAGGAAAACTACATATGCTAATTTCAATATGAACTAACTAATATAAACTAATCAATGGGATAAAAAGATCATTTATACAATAATCTGTTGGCTTTTATATTTTGTCATTGAATGTATTCAACATAGTATAGTGAAAAGAACAAGTAATGAAGAAAGATCTGAGTTTATATCTCGATACAATTATTTGCTATTACTGTGGCTTCAACAATATAAAGTTGCCCCTGATAATTTCTATACTCTCCAATTGCACATTTGATGGCATAAAATATATCTTATTAAGGAATATAACTGGAACTCTCTCTTAACTTGCACTTAAGTGATTGAATCCTCTGCTGAATGACACAAGGTTCAGTACACTTAGGGGATTAACATTAGGAAAGCTGTAACTCATGACATACACTTTTGTGTTTGTTTTTTTCACTTGTCAGAGCACAAAAATTAGCTTGCTGCAAAAACATTTATTGAAATAGTCTATTAACAACAATAGTAACTAAATAACTACCCCATACATCTAGAGCACACTCTTACAAAAACAGAGTTATAGAGTCTACAAACATTTTTCATAATGTCTTTATAATGTTTTTGGGACATAGTAACTCTGCTTATTTAATGAATTGAGTAGCCACCTCTGGACCTTACAATTTTAATATCTGAATGTAATCTTTTACCAGTGGCAGATTCAGGTTCACTGGAAATCCTGATCTTGGGTACTATAATTCTTTCTTTTTAAACAAATGGAACTTGTTACTGTAAGTCCAATTGAAGTTTAATTATTCTTTTTACCATCACCATATTTGGACTTTGCTAAAATCATGGTCTAAGTAATGTTATGCAATGTTTTGGGAGGGGAGGCAGAAATGCTACCCTAAGATCAGTTGGAGTCTCAACTTTGAGACCTACCTATCTTTTGAGTATGATTTTAACTCTAGGACTTGGATTTTTTTCTTTTCACCAAATACAACTTGATTCTCTCCATTGTATGCTGCCATATACTTCTGCTATAAGATGTCATTGCCTATGGAAAGGAAGTATGAGAAGAAATGCTTTTGTCAACTGCTTGATGCATTCTAAAAGAGGAACATGAAGAAAATGTCAAGAACAAGTTCAGGTTCTCCCTCAATAGCTCTACTATCACTTTTTAAAGGCCACTGGGGCATAGATAATCCTTTATTCTTAGTTGTTAAAAAGTATCCTGCATTCTTCAGTTGTTTTTATTTAATAGCTAATTCTCTATAATTCCATCAAATACATTAAAGAATTTCTCCATTTTTTGTTTGCTAGTTATATAGTAAAACTACAAAACACCTTCATCACAGTGATTAACACGTGTGATCATATCTTTTACCAAAGTTTCCAGATCAAATTGGTATCAAAACAGAGAAAGAAACTTATAGACCAATTTCCCTAATGAATATTTTGTTGCATTTATGCAAGAGAGTAAATATGGTTCAACAAGATGAAAACCAGTGTTGTTCTGTTGTTTTCAGTTATATGTAATTCCTTATGATACCATTTGAAATTTTCTAATAAAGACTAAAGTGGCTTGCCATTTCTTGCTTTAGTTTATTTTACAAATTTAAGTGATTTATACAGCATAAAACAGCTATAAGTGTATGAGATAAGATTTGAACTCAGGGACTTGAATCTTCCAGAATCCAGAATTGGAACTCTATCCATTTCACTATCTAGCTACTCTTGGATTGCTTTTATCTTTTAATGAATATTTTTATCATAATATTTTGTCCACAAAAATTATAGAGAAATGAACAGTAAATTGGATGTTAAGAGAATAAAATTCTGACAGAGTGAAACAAATCATAGACACAACTGATAAATTCATTCAAGAGAATGATGATAATGAGGCAACATATCAAAATTTATGGAATGCAGCCAAAGCAGTTCTTAGGGAAAATTTTATATCTCTAGATCCTTACTTCAATAAAATAGAGAAAAAGAAGATCAATGAATTGGTCATGTAACTAAAAAAGCTAGAAAAAAGCAAATTGAAAAACCCCAATTAAATACCAAATTTGAAATTCTGAAAATAAAAGGGGAGATTAATAAAATTGAAAGTAAGAAAACTATTGAACTAATAAACAAAACTAAGAATTAGTTTTATGGAAAAAACAACAAAATGACAAACCTTTAGTTAACTTGATTAGAAAAAGGAAACAAGAAAATCAAATTGCTAGTATCAAAAATGGAAAAGGTCAACTTTCTATCACTGAAGAGAAAATTAGAGCAATAATTAGGAGCTATTTTATCCAATTGCATGTCAATAAATCTGATAATCTAAGCAAAATGGATGAATACTTACAAATATATAGATTGCCCAGATTAATAAAGGAGGAAATAAATTACTTAAATAGTCACATTTTAGAAAAACAAATTTTTTCTTTTTTTTTTATTAAAGCTTTTTATTTGTATAACATATGTATGGGTAGTTCCCCAGCATTGATCTTTACAAAGCTTTCCATTACAAATTTTACTCCCAATCCACTCACCTCCCCTAGATAGCAGGAAATCCATGACATGTTAATAATGTTGAAATACTTGACAAGTTATGCAAGAAAAATCCTATCTAGAAGAAAAAAAAAAAACAGAGAAAGGCAACACAATGCAAGCAAATATCAATAGAGATCATGAAAATGTTACGTTGTGGTCCATATTTCATATCCCTCTCTCTGGGTGTATATGGTTTTCTTCAGTGAACAGTTGGAACTGGTTTGAGACAATTCTTTGCTGCAGCGAGCCATGACCTTCAGAATTGATCATCATGTAATACTGTTGTTGCTGTGTATGATGATCTCCTGGTTATGCTCGTTTCACTCAGCATCAGTTCATGCAAGTCTCTCCAGGCCTCTCTGAAATAGTCCTGCTTGTCGTTTCTTACAGAGTAATAATATTCCATAACATTCATATACCATAATTTATTCAGCCACTCTCCAATTGATGGGCATCCCTTCAATTTCCAGTTTCTAGCCACTACAAAAAG